>JANDKB010010140.1:0-70421 GCA_027944975.1 Acanthamoeba sp. SK_2022c | reverse complement strand
TAGTTCATCGCCTTCGCGCCGCCGGCCTTCGCCAGCGTCATCGTGATCGCAGCCGTCAACGTCGTCTTGCCGTGGTCAACGTGACCAATCGTGCCGATGTTGCAGTGCGGCTTCGTCCGTTCGAACTTTTCCTTGGCCATGGCCAAACTCCTGATGGCCCGGGTCCGTCAGCGGAGGGGCGCGATGCTGATCTTTTTAAAAACCTGGAGCGGGTAGACGGGATCGAACCGACATCCTCAGCTTGGAAGGCTGCTGCACTACCATTGTGCTATACCCGCGCGGAGACTGCGGAAGTTCTTTCGGAACGCCGCAGCCGGTTCCTCTCCATCGTCCTGATCCGTCGTATCCGTCAAGGCGCGTGGTGGGGGAAGAAGGACTCGAACCTTCGAAGCTTACGCAGGGGATTTACAGTCCCCCCCCTTTGCCGCTCGGGACATTCCCCCAGCGCGCCTTGTCGAACCGTCGGACCCCTCGTTTCCGCCCATAAAGAAGCGGGACGAAACAAAAGCCTTCGGCTTGTCGCCTCCTCTAGGATAGAGGGGGCGCCCAGACCCGAAAGCCCTTGGGGCTCCAAATCGGAGGGCGTCTTATAGTGTCGTCGAAATCAGAACGCAACGACCGTAAAAGCGGTAAAAAACCGGTCTTCGGAAACCGTCCCGACGGCCCTCGCGACAAGGGCCAAAAGCCCGCTGCGCAAGGGTTTGGACGGCGCGACGAAACACCTCGTCAGCCCCGTTCGCCCGATCGCGGCAAGTCGGACGCCGATAATTTTCTGTGGGGCCGCCACCCGGTTCTGGCCGCTCTGGCGAATCCCGCCCGTCGCGGCATGGGTCGTCTGCTGGCCACAGCCGAGCGCGCCGCCGAGATCGAGAACAATGCTCTCGCAAACGGCCACAAGATCGAGGTGGTCGAAATCCAGGCCCTGACCCGGATGCTGCCCCCCGGCGCCGTGCATCAGGGACTGGCCTTCAAGGTCCAACCGCTGGAAGGCGTGTCGCTGGAAGAGCTGGCCGAGCCGGCTGAGGGCGTCATCGTCATGCTGGATCAGCTGACCGACCCCCAGAACGTCGGCGCCATCTTCCGATCGGCCCTGGCGTTCGGCGCGCGGGGAATCATCGTTCAGGACCGTCACGCTCCGGCCCTGGCGGGCGCCCTAGCCAAGGCGGCCGTCGGCGCCACCGAACGCCTGCCCCATGCGCGCGTCACCAACCTGTCCCGTGCGCTGGAGCGGCTGGCCGATCTGGGCTGGCGCGCCGTCGGCCTGGACGGAACCGGCGAACAGACGCTGGAAGAAGCGCTGGATCATCAGCCGACCGTTCTGGTCATGGGGTCCGAAGGCGACGGCATCCGTCGTCTGGTCGCCGAACACTGCGACGTCCTGGCCAAGATCCCCATGCCGGGTGGTTTCGAGAGCCTGAACGTCTCCAATGCGGCGGCCGTGGCGCTTTATGAGGCTGCGCGCGCGCAACGCGGCTGACAGACGGCGCGGGCGAGGTTAAGGAGCGGCCATGGAATTCCTCTCTTCTCCCGAACTCGCCAGCCAGGCGACCGCCCTGGGCCAGGTTCTGCTGATGGATCTGGTCCTGGCCGGCGACAACGCCGTCGCCGTGGGCCTGGCCGCCGCCGCCCTGCCCCAGGACCAGCGTAAGAAGGCCATTCTGATCGGCCTGGCCGCGGCCGTCGTCATGCGAATCGGCTTTGCGCTGATCACCGTGCAACTGCTGGCTCTGGTCGGCCTGTTGCTGGCCGGCGGCCTGCTGCTGCTGTGGGTGTGCTGGAAGATGTGGCGCGAACTGCGCGAGCAGGCGACGCACGATCAGGCCGAGGCCGAGAAGGAACTCGAACTGGCCATGAGCATAGAGCACGGCTCTGGTCCGTCGCCCGAGGAACTGGGCATCAAGCGCAAG
Source organism: Acanthamoeba sp. SK_2022c (assembly GCA_027944975.1). Classification (NCBI taxonomy): domain Eukaryota; phylum Discosea; order Longamoebia; family Acanthamoebidae; genus Acanthamoeba; species Acanthamoeba sp. SK_2022c. Next base: position 68,514 of record JANDKB010010140.1, on the reverse strand, counting down.
AGCTTCGGCGCCGCGCTGATTCAGATCATGGTCGCCGACATCACCATGTCGCTGGACAATGTGCTGGCCGTCGCCGGCGCTGCGCACGAACACCCCTGGATCATGGTCTTCGGCCTGGTGCTGTCGATCGCCCTGATGGGCGTCGCCGCCACCTATATCGCCAAGCTGCTGCATCGCTTCAGCTGGATCGGCTATATCGGTCTGGTCGTCGTTCTGTATGTCGCCCTGCACATGATCTGGGACGGTGCCCGTCAGGTGGTGGTCCGCACCGGCCATATGGACGAGTTCAACGCCTCGGCCCCGGCCTTCCTTGAGATCGGTCCCGAGGAAGCGGCCAAACACCTGGGCCAGAAGCGCACCGAGGACAGCCCGACGCCGGCGCCCGCCGAACCAACGGTCGCGCCATGACGGTCGCCACCGTCACAGTCGAGGAGGCCGCCGCCTGGCTGCAGGCCGGCGACGCGGTGTTGATCGATGTGCGCGAGCCGGACGAGTTCGCCGCCGCCCGCATCGACGGCGCGATCCTGGCCCCGCTCAGCCAGATGCCCGCCGCTTGGGAGGCGCTGGACCTTCCAGCCGACAAGAAGATCATCGTCCAATGCCTGAAGGGCGGCCGCAGCCACCAGGTCTGCGCCTTCGTCGGCCCGACGGGCCCTGACGGCCAGCCGCTGTTCAACCTGACCGGCGGCATCCAGGCCTGGAATGCGGCGGGGCTTCCCGTCGTGTTCGCCGAGCAGGACTGATCAAAGGCCGCATAGACAAAAGCCGCGCTCGATCCCGAGCGCGGCTCTTTCTTTGCCGCACACGTGGGGTGGATCAGGCGTCCGCGCCGCCGAAGCGTTCGGACCATTCCGCGACCTGGGCGTCCTCGATCTTGGCGAACAAGACGCCCTGAGCCTCGACCTTGCCGCCGACCGGCAGACGGTTCAGCAGATCCTCGTCGGCGCCAGGCCAGCTCAGGTCCTCCACCCCAACCGACGCCGCGATCCTGGGCGCAGTGACGGGCAGGATCGGCGCAGCAAGACGCGCAAACAGGGCCACCAGATTCAGACCCGTGCGCACCCCGACCGCCGCGCGGTCGCGATCGGTCTTCAGCGCCGTCCAGGGCGCGGCGACCTGCAGATATTCGTTGCCCAGCACCCAGGCGGCGCGGATGGCGACGGCGGCCTTTCTGAACTCCATCGCCTCCAGCTGTTCGGTCGCCTCGGCGACGGCGGCCTTGATGTCGGCCTCCAGTTGGATCTCGACCGGCCCGGCCTCGCCGCCCTCGGGCACCACGCCGTCGAATTTGGATTCCGCGAACTTGACGATGCGGTTGACGAAGTTCCCCAGCACATCGGCCAGGTCCTTGTTGGTCGAGGCTTGGAAATCCTCCCAGGTGAAGGCCGAATCCGCGTGTTCCGGTCCATAGGCCGTCAGGCGCCAGCGCCAGTAATCGGCCGGCAGCAGCTCCAGCGCCTGATCCATGAAGACGCCGCGCTTCTGGCTGGTGGAGAACTTGCCCCCGTACCAGTTCAGCCAGTTGAAGGCCTTCAGCTGATCCACCGTCTTCCACGGCTCGCCCGAGCCGATGATGGTCGCTGGGAAGCTCACGGTGTGGAAGGCGACGTTGTCCTTGCCCATGAACTGGACATAGCGAACGTCCTCAGCCCCCTCGTCCAGACGCCACCAGTCACGCCACGATCCGCCCGTCGCCTCGGCCCATTCCTCGGTCGCGGCGATGTATTCGATGGGGGCGTCGAACCAGACATAGAAGACCTTGTCCTCCATGCCCGGGCGCGGGAAGCCATCCTTGGTCACCGGCACGCCCCAGGCCAGGTCGCGGGTGATGCCCCGGTCGATCAGCCCCTCGTCCAGATGTTTGTAGGCGATGGACTTGGCCAGCTGTTGCCAGCCGGTCTTGCCGTCGACCCAGGCGCGGATCTCCGGCTCGATCTTGGTCTGGAGCAGATAGAGGTGACGCGTGTCGCGCACCTCCAGATTCTTTGACCCCGACACCGACGAATAGGGATCGATCAGGTCGGTCGGATCCAGCAGGCGTCCGCAGTTGTCGCACTGGTCGCCGCGCGCGCCGACATGGCCGCAGTGGGGGCAGGTTCCCTCGACATAGCGGTCGGGCAGGAAGCGGGCGTCGTCGATCGAATAGATCATCCGATCCACCCGCTCCTCGATCAGGCCGTTCTTCTCCAGCGCCTCGGCGAAGTGCTGGGTCAACCGGTGGTTCTGCGGGTTCGACGACCGGCCGAACCAGTCGTAGCTGAGGCCGAACGCCTGACCGGCGGCCTTCTGGATCTCGTGCTGCTCGTCGCAATAGGTGCGCACGTCCTGGCCGGCAGCGGCGGCGGCCAGCTCGGCCGGGGTGCCGTGCTCGTCGGTGGCGCATATATAGAGCACCTCATGCCCCTGGGCCCGCTTGAACCGCGCCCAGACGTCGGCCGGCAACATCGAGCCCGCCAGATTCCCCAGGTGCTTGATGCCATTGATGTAGGGCAGCGCCGAGGTGATGAGGATGCGGGCCATGATCGTCCAGGTGTTCGGGGAAGCGCAGGGATATAGAGCGGCGGCGCGGTTTCCTCAAACGCCTTGCGGAAGACGGCGCGCAATACGGATGAAACGCCCCGTCAGCAGGGTCGAGGACGCCAGGCTGGCGATCACCACCGCCCAGACCAGGCCGTTGACGCCCATCTGGTGCGCCAAAACCCAGCCCAGCGGCATCATCACCGCGCCGTAGGCGGCGAAATGCATGATCGTAGGCCACCAGACATCGCCCGCCGCGCGGTTGGCCTGGGCCGCCACGACCTGAATGCCGTCCGCGACGAAGAACAGCGTCGCCAGCACCAGCGCCGGCGCCGCGATGGCCAGCAGGGCCGGATCGCGATTATAGGTGCCGACAATCAGATGGGCGCTGGGCCAAACCAGCAGGGCGACCACCAATGTCAGGGCCGTCACGACGCCCAGCCCCACCAGCCCGGCGCGCATCACCCCTCGCCCGTCGCCGGCCCCATAGCTGCGGCCCACCAGCACCGCCGTCGCCGACGAAAGCCCCATCGGCAGCATGAAGACGATCGCCGAGACGTTCAGCACCACCGCCCAGGCCGCCGTCTCCGCCGTGCCGATCTGACCGGCGAAGAAGGTGAAGCCCGAAAAGGCCCCGACCTCGATGAAGTAGGAGGCCCCGGCGCCCAGGCCGACCTTGACCTGCTCGCGCGCGGCCTTGGGATCGCGCTCGGGCTTGTCGAAGATGCCCAGCGACCGCGCCTCGGGCAGACGCAGGATGTAGATCACCAAGAAGATCGCCAGCGCCGCTCGCGCCCCGAACGTCGCCCAGGCCGAGGCGAAGGCGCCGTCGAAGCCAAAGCCCAGCAGGTCCGGCACCAGCACAATGTTCAGCACCAGATTGACCCCGTTCGCCACCCACATGGCGACCATGCCGGGCTTGGGCCGGCCCAGAGCCTCCAGGAAGAACTGGCCCGTCACCGAGATCAGATAGAAGGGCATGGACAACGCAAAGACGATCAGCGCCGGCCCGGCGCCCTCCGCCAGACCATCCTCCAGCCCCAGCTTGCCCAGCCCCCACGGGCCGATGGCGATCAGGGCGATCATCGACACCACGCCGATCTGCAACGAATAGGTCAGGCCGCGACGCAGCACCGAGCCGACAGCATGCCGACGCCCCTCGCCCAGCATCCGCGCCGTCATCACCTGCACGCCCAGCATCAAACCCACCGCCGTCGTCACCACGATCGACGTCGGCGCCCAGGCCAGCGAATGGAACGCCAGTTCCTTGCTGGAATAGTTGCCGACCACGATGGCGTCGGTCAGCCCCATGGTCATGATGCCGATGCGCGCCAGGATCACCGGCCAAGCCAGGTTCAGCAGGTCGCGGAAGGCGGTACGGGTCTGGGGGCTGAGCGCGATCATCGGACGCGGGACAGGCCACGCCGACCCGCCGGGGTCAACTCCCAAAAACTTTGAGGGCTTGGCCTACCAGGCGCCCAGTTCGCGAAGCTGACGCACCAGTTCCTCCGGGGCCTCGCCGGCGTCGAGGTCGGTCAGATCGACCGGCGCATCCTTGGGCTCGAAATATCGCCAGCCCTGGAAGGGTCGCCGGGCCATGGGCGCGGTGCGGATGACCTTGGGTTCGAGCGTGATCTCGCATCGGCTCTGCTTGCCCTCGCCCAAGGTTGTGATGTCCAGTACCGGCTGGCGACAGACGATCGTCCCCTTTACCACCCAGTAAAGCGAGCCGCCGTCCTCGATCTCGGTCGCCCGTTTCGGCGTCATGCGTGTGTGGACGACGAGCGCCCCGCCCCGGGCGGCGCGGGCCTCCAGCCATTCGACGTCCGGCACCCCGACGCCCAGCTTGATCATGTGAAGCGGCATGGCGCCCACGTAGTGCCCCTTAGCCGCATTGGCCAGATTCTTAATCTTAGGCCCCTAACCATTCTCCGGCGCAGTTCACTTCGCCTAGCGCGCTTAGGACCAGTATGTACGGATTGATTACCCGCCTGACGGCCCATGCCGGCCGCCGCGACGAGCTGGGCCTCTGCCTGCTGGATCCCAATGTGAAGCGACCGGGCTGCCACAGCTATGTGCTGGCGCAGGATCCGAAAGACGCCGACGCCCTGTGGGTCACCGAGGTGTGGATGAGCAAGGCGACGCACGACGCCTGGTCGGCCAGCATTCGAGAGACAGGCGTCATGCGACCCGCCTTGGCTCTGATCGCCACCTTTGGCGACACCATCTTCACCCGCCCCATCGGCGGCGTGGGGCTTTAGCCCGCCTTCACCACCGCCAGCACGACCGCCTCGACGACCTGGTCGCCAAGAGACGCGACGCTTTCCACCACGCCGTCGAACGGCGCGGTTAGGGCGTGTTCCATCTTCATGGCTTCCAGCACCACGATCGGCTGGCCCTTCGTCACCGCATCGCCGGCCTTGACCGGCGTCGCCACGATCTTGCCTGGCATGGGCGCGCGCAGCGAGCCATCCGACACCGCGCCCGCACCTGAACCCACGGCGGCGCGATAGGGCGTGACGCGACGCGCCTCGCCATCGACGAACAGGACGAAACCGTCGTCGACGGCCTGATAGCCGAACAGACGATCCCCGGCCTGCACCTGATCGAACCCGACGTGGGCCAGTTCGCCCTGCGAACCGCGCCAGCCCGTTTCGATGGGCGTCACCGCAGCGGACACGCCCTGACCATCGACATGGGCCCAGACAGTTGTCTGCGCCAGCGCATTCAGGCGCACGCCATAGGACAGGCCCGGCTGGCCGCCCCAGGGGCTGAACCGGTCCGAGCGCGCCTCGACCGCATCCGCCGCCGCTTCCGCAATCAGGGTCAGGGCCGCCAGCGTTGCTTCGTCGGACGGCTGCGGCTGCAACGCCGCCTCCTCCGCCGCGATGAAGCCCGTGTCCACATCGCCTGCGATGAAGCGTGGATGCTCCAGACAGCGTTTCAGGAAGCCGGCGTTGGCCTTGACCGGCCACACCTCGACCTCGCCCGCCGCCTCGGCCAGCCGCGCCGCCGCCGCCTCGCGCGTGTCCTCATGCACGATCAGCTTGGCGATCATCGGATCATAGAACTGGCTGACCTCGCCGCCCTGCTCCACGCCGGTATCGACGCGGATGCCTTCAGGCATGACGAAATGCTCCAGCTTGCCGATGGAGGGCAGAAAGCCGTTGGCCGGATCCTCGGCATACAGCCGCGCCTCCATGGCCCAACCGTTTAGCTGGATCTGATCCTGCTTCAACGGGATGGGCTCGCCCGCCGCGACGCGGAACTGCCATTCGACCAGATCGACGCCCGTCACGCTCTCGGTCACGGGATGCTCGACCTGCAACCGGGTGTTCATCTCCATGAACCAGACGCCGTCGGCCTTCAGCCCGTCCGAGGCGTCGGCGATGAACTCAATCGTGCCGGCCCCGACATAGTTGACCGCCCGCGCCGCCTTGATCGCGGCGCCGGTCACGGCGGCGCGCACGTCATCGCTCATGCCCGGCGCGGGCGCCTCTTCGATCACCTTCTGGTGGCGGCGTTGCAGCGAACAGTCGCGTTCATACAGGTGGACGACCTCGCCGTGCTTGTCGCCGAACACCTGCACCTCGATGTGGCGGGGGCGGGTGATGTAGCGTTCGATCAGAACCCGGTCGTCGCCGAAGGCCGCGGCCCCTTCCCGCTTGGCGCTGGCCAGACCGGCGGCGAAATCGGCCGGATCATCGACGCGCTTCATCCCCTTGCCGCCGCCGCCCGCGACCGCCTTGATCAGCACCGGATAACCGATCCGCGCCGCCTCGGCCGTCAGGGTTTCCTCCGACTGGTCCGCGCCCTGATAGCCCGGCGTCACCGGCACCCCGGCCTGGATCATCAGCGCCTTGGCCGCGTCCTTCAGACCCATGGCGCGAATCGAGGACGGGTCCGGCCCGATCCAGACCAGGCCCGCCGCCGCAACGGCCTCGGCGAAGTCGGCGTTCTCGCTCAGGAAGCCATATCCGGGGTGGATCGCCTCTGCGCCCGTCGCCTTGGCCGCCGCCAGCACCTTGGCGCCGTCCAGATAGGATTCGCGCGCCGCCGCCGGACCGATCAGCACCGCTTCGTCGGCTTCGCGCACATGCAGGGCGTTGGCGTCCGCCTCGGAATAGACGGCGATGGTGCGAATCCCCATCCGCTTGGCGGTGCGGAAGACACGGCAGGCGATTTCGCCGCGATTGGCGACAAGGACGGACTTGAACATGAAGCGGTCTTAGCCGGATCGTGCGCATCAGGCGAGAGGCAGAGCACGACCCTTCTCACGCGACGCGGCAGGCGTTAAGCCCCTCCCATGTCCCTGCGCCCCCTCTTCGTCACCCAGGTCTATGAAGCTTCGCTTGCCGCCGGCCGCGGCTGGTCCGACTTCAACGCACAGCTGATCGACGTCATCCGGATGATGGCCGAGGAGGACGAGGCCGGCCGCCGCTGGTGCAAGGCCAACGCCTATCGCGGCTACACCTCCTACGGATCGCTGAACGACCTGCCCCAACGCTTCCCGGAGTTCGCCGAGCTGAAGCGCCACCTGGATCGCCACGCCGTCGCCTACGCCAAGGCGCTGAACTTCGACCTGGCGCGCAAACCCCGCCTCGACAATCTATGGGTCAACATCCTGAAGCCCGGCGGCGGCCATACGGGCCACATCCATCCGCACGCCTTCCTGTCGGGCACGGTCTATGTCGACGTGCCAGACGGCGCCTCATCGCTGAAGCTGGAAGACCCCCGACTGCCCTTCATGATGGCCCGCCCGTCGGTGACCGACGACGCGACCGAGGCCGAGCGGCCGTTCGTCTATCTGCAGCCTCAGGCCGGCACGGTTCTGATGTGGGAAAGCTGGCTGCGCCACGAGGTGCCGACCAATCTGGCCAAGGCCGACCGGATTTCGATCAGCTTCAACTACGCCTGAACGAACTCATCCGTCATTCCGGGGCCGAGCGTAGCAAGGAACCCGGAAGCCAGGAGACGGTTCAGACGCCGACCTCGTCATTCGCTGGTGCAAGCCGCCTGGGTTCCGGGTTCGTCCTTCGGACGCCCCGGAATGACGGTTAGTAGAAGATCAGACCGTCCAGCTGGCCTTGCGCTTTTCCAGGAAGGCGGCGACGCCCTCGCGGCCTTCGTCCGACACGCGGGCGCGGGCGATGCGTTTGGCGGTTTCGTCCATCAGACCGTTGTCGATCTTGTGGTGGGCGATGTCGTGGACCAGACGCTTGGCCTCGCCCATCGCGCCCGGCGCATTGTTGGTCAGGCTGTCGCTCAGCATCGAGATGAACTCGTCCACCGATCCTTCGGGCAGGACCAGGTCGATCAGGCCGGCATGGGCGGCATAGTCGGCGTCGAAGGCGTTGGCGGTCAGGAACAACTGGAGGGCGCGGCGCGCGCCGACAGCCTCGATCACATAGGGGGCGATGGTCGCGGGGATCAGACCCAGCTTGACCTCGGAGAAGGCGAAGCGCGCCCCCTCGACCGCCACGGCCATGTCGCAGGCGGCGACGATGCCCGCTCCGCCGCCCATGGCGTTGCCCTCGACCACCGCCACCGTCAGGGCGGGAATATCATGCAGGGCCTTCAGCATTTTCGCCAGGCCCATGGCGTCATCGCGGTTGTCGCTCTCGGACCAGCCGGCGGCGTCGCGCATCCAGTTCAGATCGGCCCCGGCGCTGAAGGTGCCGCCCGCGCCCCGAATGAAGACGGCCCGCACCCGGTCCGCGCCGTGCAGCGTTTCGAACGCCTCGTGCAGGGCCGCGATGGTCGCAGCGTCGAAGGCGTTCTTCTTGGCCGGCCGGTTGATGGTCACGAAGACGACGCCGTCGGTGGTCGAATCGATCTGCACCAGATCATCGTCGGCGTCCGGCGCCGCATCGGGCACCAGCGGCTGGGCGATGCTGTTGATCTCAGCCGCCTCGGCGTCGGTGACGTCCAGGGCGTTCAGGTCGGCTTCGGTCGGTTTGTCGGTCATGGAGGACTCCTTCAGAGGATCAACGCGCGACGGGGCGAACGGCGCCGCTTCAGTGAAAAGTGCAAGTGAGCGAGGGGTGAGCGGCTGTCTGGCTGGGCGACAAGCTCACCCCTTGCTCACTGACACACCTCGCTCACCCAAATCACATCCGGAACAGGCCGAAGGTCGTCTCGGGGATCGGAGCGTTCAGGCTGGCGCTGATGGCCAGGCCCAGCACATCGCGCGTCTGGGCCGGGTCGATGACGCCGTCGTCCCACAGGCGGGCGGTGGCGTAATAGGGATTGCCCTCGTCTTCATACTTCTGACGGATCGGCGCCTTGAAGGCCTCGGCGTCGTCCGCGCTCCAGGTCTCGGCGTCGCGGTGCACGGTGGCCAGCACGCTGGCGGCCTGCTCGCCGCCCATGACCCCGATCCGGCTGTTGGGCCAGGTGAACAGGAAGCGTGGCGAATAGGCCCGGCCGCACATGCCGTAGTTCCCCGCCCCGAAACTGCCGCCGATCAGGACGGTGAACTTGGGCACTTCGGCCGAGGCCACGGCCGTCACCAGCTTGGCGCCGTCCTTGGCGATGCCCCCCGCCTCGTATTTGCCGCCGACCATGAAGCCACTGATGTTCTGCAGGAACAGCAGCGGGATCTTGCGCTTGCAGGCCAGTTCGATGAAGTGCGCGCCCTTCTGGGCGCTTTCGGAAAAGATGACGCCGTTGTTGGCCAGGATTGCGACCGGATAGCCCCAGATGCGCGCAAACCCGCACACCAGGGTCGAGCCGTAAAGGCTCTTGAACTCGTCGAACTCCGACCCGTCCACCAGCCGGGCGATGACCTCGCGCACATCATAGGGCGCGCGCACGTCGTCTGGGATCAGGCCGTACAGTTCTTCGGCGTCGAAGGCCGGCGCCCGCGGTTCGCGCACATGCATCTCGACGGCCTTGGTCGTGTTCAGATTGGCGACGATGGAGCGCACGATCTCCAGCGCATGCTCATCGTTCTCGGCGACGTGGTCCACCACGCCCGAGCGACGGCCATGGGTTTCGGCCCCGCCCAGTTCTTCGGCCGAGATGACCTCGCCCGTCGCCGCCTTCACCAGCGGCGGGCCGGCCAGGAAGATCGCGCCCTGGTTCCTGACGATGATCGTCTCGTCCGACATGGCCGGCACATAGGCCCCGCCGGCGGTGGACAGGCCCATGACGCAGGCGATCTGGGCGATGCCCTTGGCGCTCATCCGGGCCTGGTTGAAAAAGATGCGGCCGAAATGGTCGCGGTCGGGAAACACCTCGGCCTGGTGCGGCAGATTGGCCCCGCCGCTATCGACCAGATAGACGCACGGCAGGCGGTTCTGCTCGGCGATCTCCTGGGCGCGCAGGTGCTTCTTCACCGTCATGGGGAAATAGGCGCCGCCCTTCACCGTCGGGTCGTTGCAGACGATCATGACCTCGCGGCCCGAAACCCGGCCGATGCCGGCGATGACGCCCGCCGCCGGGGCCTCGCCGTCATACATGTCGTGCGCGGCCAGTTGCCCGATCTCCAGGAAGGGCGAGCCGGGGTCCAGCAGCCGCTCGACGCGGTCGCGCGGCAACAGCTTGCCGCGAGCGACGTGACGCTCGCGCGACTTGTCGGACCCGCCGCGCGCGGCCTTGGCCACATGGTCGCGCAACTCGGCGACCAGGGCGCTGTTGTGCGCGTGCAGGGACTTGTACTTTTGGCTTTGCGGATCGACCGCGGACGTCAGCTTCGGCATGGGGCTGGTTTAGGCGGGGTCGCGGGGCGCCACAAGCGTCTGCCGCCATCCTTGCTTCCTCGCCCCTTTTCGCCTATAGGCCCCGCCTTTCCAGGGCTTCGGTCCTGTCGCGGAGCACCAAAGGGTTGGACGTTCGGTCCGGCCGCCGCGCCAGGAGCCATCGTGGAGACCGACTTACCCGGTCGTTTCCGCGCCGACGCCCACAAGGGAGACTACCGCATGGCTCTTTACGAGCACACGGTCATGACGCGCCAGGATATCTCGGCGCAACAGGCCGAAGCGCTGAATGACACCATCAAGGATCTGATCGTCGCCGGTGGCGGCTCGGTCGCCAAGATCGAATACTGGGGTCTGCGCAACCTGACCTACCGCGTGAAGAAGAACCGCAAGGCTCACTATTCGCTGCTGGCCGTCGACGCCCCTCCGGCCGCCATGGCCGAAGTCGAGCGTCAGCTGTCGATCAACGAAGACGTGCTGCGCTGGCTGACCGTCCGCGTCGAGGAACTCGACCTGGAACTGTCGCCGCTGCTGGCCCGCCGCGAGCGTGAACGCGAGCGTGAGCGCGAGCGCACCCCGCGCGACGACGCCGCCGCCGACGCCGAATAAGGAACCCGGAACATGACCGATACCACCGCCCCGACCCCGGGCGCACCGGCGGGCTCCGGCGCCGCCGGCCGCCGCCCCTTCTATCGTCGCCGCAAGGTCTGCCCGTTCTCGGGCGCCAATGCGCCGAAGATCGACTACAAGGACGTCAAGCTGCTGCAGCGTTACGTCTCCGAACGCGGCAAGATCGTGCCTTCGCGCATCACCGCCGTCTCCCAGAAGAAGCAGCGTGAACTGGCCAAGGCCATCAAGCGCGCTCGCTATCTGGCCCTCCTGCCTTACGTGGTGAAGTGAGATGAAGGTCGTTCTGCTGGAACGCGTCGATAACCTCGGCGCCATCGGCGACGTCGTCACTGTCAAGGACGGCTTCGCTCGCAACTTCCTTCTGCCGCGCGACAAGGCCCGCCGGGCCACCGCCGCCAACCTGAAGGCCTTCGAACTCGACCGCGCCGCCATCGAGCAGCGCAACGAGAAGAACAAGGCCGACGCTCAGAAGGTCGCCGACAAGATCGACGGCCAGACCTACGTCATGATCCGTCAGGCCGGTGAAACCGGTCACCTGTACGGTTCGGTCGCCGGTCGCGACGTCGCCGAGGCCATCCAGGCCGAAGGCGGCAAGGTCGAGCGCTCGCAGGTCGTCCTGAACACGGCGATCAAGAGCCTGGGCGTCCACGAAGTGCCGGTTCGCCTGCACGCCGAGGTCCGCGCCACGGTCAAGATCAACATCGCCCGCTCGATGGACGAGGCCGAGCGCCAAGCCAAGGGCGAGGACGTGATCCGCAGCCAGTTCGACGATGAGCGCCAGGCCGCCGAGCAATCGGCCCAGGAACTGATCGAAGGCGGCGCCGGTCAACAAGAAGGCTTCGGCGACGAAGCCTGATCCGACCGGATCCTGAAAGACATCAAGGGCGCGTCTCGCAAGAGACGCGCCCTTTTTGCTGCGCGGCAGACGGTCGCCAACCGCACGGCCGATCGTCACCCTGACCTATGACAAGATTACAACAAAGCCAGATCATTGATCTTCGAAACGGGCATCTAGACATTAAGCTTGCTTGACGCCGTCACATTGCGGTCACAGCCTGCAATTGCAGCTCGCGTTTCGATTATATGCGCAAGATTATTGCGCCTTTCGAGACGCCAGCCGCGGGCGACGGCATGGCGGCCTGCCGAGCGCCGACATAGAGGGCTGTCGTGCATCGTCGGGGACTATCAATGAAACTCGGATACGGTCGTCAGGCCCTGTTGGCCTTCGCCTCCACCAGCGCGCTCTTCATCGCCTCATCGGCGTTCGCCCAGACCACCCCTCCGCCAAGCGAAGCCGCCGATGTCGATGAGATCATCGTCACCGGCACGCGCACCGTCGGGCGCAGCCGGCTCGACAGCGTCGCGCCCGTCGATGTCATCACCGGCGAAACTCTGGCGAAACAGGGCACTGGCACAGAGCTGGCCGCCGCCCTCGCCGCCACCGCCCCGTCCATCAACTTCCCTCGTCCCGCCATTTCCGACGGCTCGGATCACGTTCGTCCGGCGACCCTGCGCGGTCTGGCTCCTGACCAGACCCTGGTCCTGATCAACGGTCAGCGCGGCCATGTCGGCGCCTTGGTCAACGTCAACGGCGCGCTTGGCCGTGGCTCCACCGCCTTCGACCTGAATACGATTCCGTCAATCAGCCTCGGCTCGGTCGAAGTCCTGCGTGACGGCGCTTCGGCGCAGTACGGCGCCGACGCCATCGCCGGCGTCATCAATCTGCGTCTGCGCCAGGCGTCGAGCGGCGGCGGCGTCACTGCCAATTACGGCATCTACGATACCGACTTCACGACCGCGCGCGGCGAGCATAGCCGCCGCGACGGCGAACAGACCTCGCTCGCCGGCTGGATCGGCCTGCCCCTGTTCGGCGACGGCTTTTTGACCCTTTCGGGCGAAGTCCAGAAACGCCAGCCCACCAATCGCTCCGACTACGCCGCGACCACCGCCGTCAACGGAGGCAGTGCAACCACCGTCATCGGTCGCTTCGGCGATCCCTATACCGAAGCCTACACCGGCTATTTCAACGCCGGCAAACCGCTTGGCGGCGACTGGGAGGCCTACGCCTTCGGCGGCTATCAGAAGCGCAAGTCCGAGGCTGCGGCGACCGCCCGCGCTTTCAACAACTCCAACAACGTCACCGCCATCTATCCCAATGGCTTCCTGCCGATCATCGCCGCCGACATCGACGACTATAACATCTACGGCGGCCTGAAAGGTCCCGCAGCCGGCTTCGACTGGGACATCTCGGTCGGATATGGGCGTAATGAGCTGGACTATCGCGTCCTGAACTCACTGAACGCCTCTTATGGCGCCGCGTCTCAGACCCAGTTCGACGCCGGCGGCCTCAGCTACGGCCAGCTGACCATCGGCGTGGATGCGGTCAAACAGATCGAAGCGAACCTGTATGAACCGCTCAACGTCGCCTTCGGCGTCGAATACCGACGCGAGGACTTCAACGTCACCGCAGGCGAACCGACGTCCTATAATAAGGGCCCCGTCACGGCCGGCGGCGCCGGATCGCAGGGCTTCCCCGGCTTTGCGCCATCCAATGCGGTCGATGTCGATCGCAACAATATCAGCGCTTACATCGACCTGGAGGGCAAATTCTCCGAACAATTCAGTGTCGGTCTGGCCGGGCGCTACGAGGACTATTCCGATTTCGGCGATCAGTTCACGGGCAAGATTTCGGGACGCTACGACTTCACCGAGGCCTTCGCCCTGCGTGGCGCCATTTCGACGGGCTTCAAATCGCCAGCCCTTCAGCAACAGTACTTCAGCTACATCGCCACCAACCTTGTCGCGACAGCAGGCGGCGTGGTGCTGCAGCAGAACGGCTCGTACCGGGTCGACGATCCCATCGCGATCGCCCTGGGCTCAAAGCCGCTGGAGCCCGAGACCTCGACCAACTACTCGCTCGGCGCGGTCTTCCGACATGAAGGCTTTGAACTGACGGTGGACACCTACCGCATCGATGTCGCTGACCGGATCATCTATTCCGAGACGCTCGGCGTGTCGCGGCCCAGCCAGACGGCGCAATCCACGGCTGCCATTCAGGCGCTGCTCGCTCCGTTCGGCGTCACCGGCGCGCGGTTCTTCCTGAACGGGGTCGACACCTCGACCAGCGGCGTTGATGTCGTGGCGCGCTATCGGACACAGCAGGATTTCGGGCGGTTCGATTTCACGCTGGCGGGCAACTTCAACTCCACCGAAGTGACCAAGACGCCTGCCGTTCCCAGCAACCTGGCCATTGCCCCGTCCGACGCCTTCCTGTTCGACCGCTCTTCCAAACTGTCGTTTGAGCAGGGCACGCCGGAACAGAAGATCGTCGCCAGCGTGGACTGGTCGCTGGGCGACTTCGGGGCGACCTTGAAAGGCACCAGCTACGACAGCGTTCTGGTCGCCAACAACAACGCCACCCTGGACTACGAAACGGGCGACGCGTTGCTGGTGGATCTGGAGGGCCGCTACACCCTGCCGTTCGGCGTCTCGCTCGCTGTCGGCGTGAACAACCTGACCGACGAATATCCAACCGCCACGCCGACCAACATCAACGGCGCGACCGGTTCGGTGGGCTATCCAAGCTACTCGCCCTACGGCTTCAACGGCCGCTTCTTCTACGGCCGTCTGAGCTACAACTTCTAAGCCAACCGATATCACACTCGAATGGGGCGTTCTTCGGAGCGCCCCATTTTGCGTGGCGATAGATTTTCTACTGACTGCTGCCAAGAAACATGGCCGCCTGCGTCGATTGACCCGCCGCACCTTCGCCCTGATATGGCCATGACCGCCGGGACCTCCCCGACCTTGCGGTTGGAGAGACCATGAAGATCACCACGCATATTACGGCGACGCCACCCGCCATCGCGCGATGTTGCGGCTGAGACCGCAAGACACCTGAACTTCAAATCGACTTCAAAGCCCGTCGCGAGCAGCGGCGGCGATGCGCGCTCGCGCCAAAAACAGACTTTAGGAAATCTCTCAATGCGCTCACTTTCTCGTCGGGCCGCCGCACCGGCCCTGCTCGCCACCGTCTCGACCTTCGCCCTGCTGAGCGCCGCCCCGGCCTTTGCTCAAAGCGCCGAACCCGTCGCCGATGAGGCGGCGCAGGTGGACGACATCGTCGTGACCGGCACGCGGGTTCAGAACCGGTCGCGCCTCGACACCCTGGCGCCCGTCGATGTCGTGACGTCCGAGGCGTTGCAGACGCGCGGCACGACCGAGTTCGCCACCGCCCTGGCCCAGGCCGTGCCGTCGCTGACCTTCCAGCGGCCGTCGGCCAACGATGGCTCGGACTCGATCCGCCCGATCACCCTGCGCGGCCTGTCGCCGGACCAGACGCTGGTGCTGGTCAACGGCACGCGTCGCCATGCGTCGGCCCTGGTCAACGTCAACGGCGTGGTGGGACGGGGCTCGGCCGCCGTCGATCTGAACACCATTCCGACCGGCGCTCTGGACCGGGTGGAGGTGCTGCGCGACGGCGCCTCGGCGCAATATGGCTCCGACGCCATCGCCGGCGTGGTCAACCTGCGCCTGAAGGAGGCTTCCAGCGGCGGCGGCGCCAGCGTGACCTATGGCCAGTATTTCACCACGGTGAAGACCGCGCGCGGCGAACGTGACGAGACCGATGGCGGCACCGTCACGGCCTCGGCCTGGCAGGGCTTCTCTCTGGGCGACGACGGCTTTCTGACGCTGTCGGCGGAGTATCTGAACCGCGAGTCGACCAATCGTTCGGACTATGACCCCCGCGCGGCGGCGAACGGCGCGATCACCGCCCGCTTCGGCGACCCGGAGGTTAAGCAATGGACCGTTTTCGCCAACGCCGGCAAGGGTTTGGGCAATGGTTGGGAGGCCTATGGCTGGGCTGGTTATCAGGACCGCGACAGCGAAGGCGCCGCCTTCCCTCGCCTGTCCGACAACGTCAACAATGTCGCCTCGATCTATCCGAACGGCTTCCTGCCGAAGGTCGCCATCAATTCGAAGGACGCCTCGCTGGCCGGCGGCCTGCGCGGCGAACTGGCGGGCTGGAATACGGACATCAGCCTGACCTACGGCCGCAACGCCCTGGACTTCCGCACCGAGGATTCGCTGAACTCCACCTACGGCGCGACTTCGCCGACCAGCTTCGATTCCGGCAGCCTGATCTATGACCAACTGGTGCTGGGCGCCGACTTCAGCCGTGAGTTCGAGGTCGGTCTGTCCGGCGGCCCGCTGAACTTCGCCTGGGGTCTGGAGCAGCGCTGGGAAAACTACAAGATCGAGGCCGGTCAGCCCGAGAGCTACAACCGCGGCCCCCTGGGCGCCAACACCGCCCTGACCGGCGGCGCCCAGGGCTTCGTCGGCTTCCAGCCCTCGAACGCCGTCGATGTCGATCGCGACAACTTCGCCGCCTATGCCGACGTTGAAATCCCCCTGACCGACAAGCTGCGCGTCGAGGGCGCCGTGCGGTTCGAGGACTATTCCGACTTCGGCGACACCCAGACGGGCAAGCTGTCGGCCCGCTATGACTTCACCCCCAGCTTCGCCCTGCGGGGTTCAGTCTCGACCGCCTTCCGCGCGCCGTCGTTGCAGCAGTCGTATTTCACCTCGACCGCCTCGGTGATCCAGAACGGCGCCGTGGTCGAAACCGGCACCTTCCCGGCCACCAGCACCGTCGCAGCGGCCCTTGGCGCGCGGCCGCTGAAGGCCGAGACCTCGACCAACTATTCGGTCGGCGCCGTGGTGCGACTGGGCCGGTTCGACCTGACGGTTGACGCCTACAAGATCGACATCGACGATCAGATCGTTCTGTCCGAACTGATCAACCGGACGTTCTCGGGTCAGGTCGCCGGCCTGCTGGATCCGCAAGGCGTCCAGGCCGCGCGCTTCTTCCTGAACGGCGTCTCGACCTCCACCGAAGGCGTGGATGTCGTTGGACGCTATCGCCTGCCGACCGATACGCTCGGCGATTTCGACTTCACCGTCGCGGCCAACTTCAACGATGTGTCGGTCAACCGCGTGCCGACGTCGTCCTCGGTGCTGAACCCGGTCCCGACCCTTTTCGCCCGTCAACGTATCCTGACCATCGAAAACGGCACGCCCGACACCAAGGTTTCGGCGTCGGCGGACTGGAGCCGGGACAAGTGGGGCGCCACGGTTCGCGCCACCTACTATGGCGACGTGTTGCAACCCGGATCTACGGCGGCGAACGACTACAGCACCGGGGCCAAGACGGTCGTGGATCTGGAAGGTCGGTTCCAACTGACCGAACGCGTGGGCGTGGCGATCGGCGTGGACAATGTGTTCGACGAATATCCGGACTTCGTTCCGGCGTCGCTGAACTCCAACGGCGTTCTGGGCTTCCCCTACTATTCGCCCTTCGGTTTCAACGGCCGCTACGGCTATGCGCGCCTCAGCCTGAAATGGTGAGGTCGGGCTGATCGCCGGCTAGGCAGGGGCGCTCCTCGGAGCGCCCTTTTCCTTGTTTGCATTACGAAACCTTCAGCTTGACCGTTCTGCTTCGCCCCAGTTGCGACACATATCATCGTTCAATCTGGGCGCAGCCAGAGGGGGGCTTTGGAGGGGACCAGATGAAGACCAGATCGATCGCAGCCGGCGTCCTGGCGCTGTCGCTTTTCGCCGGCGCGGCCAACGCCATGACGGTTCAGGAATTCCTGACTACCGCCAACGGCATCCCGCAGAACGCCACCGCCCTGCTGCGCTCGGACACCCGTCGCCTGATGGCCGAGTTCCGAACCGCCGTTCGCACCGTCCGCGCCGAACAGACCCAGGCCAAGGCGGCCGGCCGTCAGCCCTCAACCTGCATGCCGGACAAGGTCGGCTTTTCGCCCAACGCCATCCTGGGCCATTTCAACGCCGTCCCGCAAAGCCGCCGCAACATCAGCGTGACCCAGGCCGTGCGCGAATGGATGGCGCACGACTATCCCTGCGGCTGACGCGCGCCGATTGAGGAATTTCGGTTCGTCCCCAAGGCGGCGCGATCTGTCCACGGTCCAGGCGGCGTCCGCGTCTGACGCAGGGGCGTGAGAGGGCTAAAGCGTTAATCGATGAACGCCTTCGCCCCCATGCCCTTCTCGTCGTCTCCGCTGGACTCCGGCGGCGTCACTTCGATGCCGCACAATCTGGAGGCCGAACAGGCGCTGCTGGGCTCGCTGATGTTCGACAACGCCGTGTTCGAGCGGTTGAACGATCGGCTGCGCGGCTCGCACTTCTACGAACCGTTCCATCAGCGGCTGTTCGACGCGATCGAGGACCATATCCGCCAGGGGCTGCTGGCCGAACCCACCATTCTGATGGAGCGGTTCAAGCAGGATCCGGCGTTCCAGGAGTTCGGCGGCCTGCGCTATCTCGCCGACCTGGTCGACCGCGCGCCGCCCGCCGCCAACGCCCCCGACTACGCCCGCGTCGTCTATGACCTGGCGCTGCGCCGCGATCTGATCCGCATCGGCGGCGACATGATCAAGGAGGCGCCCAATCCGGAGACGCCTGCCGACGAGCAGATCGAACAGGCCGAACAGACCCTGTATTCGCTGGCCGAGACGGGCAAGCCTTCTTCCGGTTTCGTCAGCTTCTCCAATGCCTTGTCCGGCGCCGTTCAGATGGCGGCCGAAGCGTATCAGCGCGAGGGCAAGCTGGCCGGCCTAGCCACCGGCCTGAACGATCTGGACCGCAAGCTGGGCGGTCTGCACCCGTCCGACCTGCTGATCCTCGCCGGCCGTCCGTCGATGGGCAAGACGGCGCTGGCGACCAACATCGCCTTCAACGTGGCGCGCGCCTATCAGTGGGAGCCGACACCGGAAGGCCGCAAGACGGTCAACGGCGGCGTCGTCGCCTTCTATTCGCTGGAAATGAGCGCTGAGCAGCTGGCGATGCGTATTCTGGCCGATGCGTCCGGCGTGTCGTCGGACAAGTTGCGCAAGGGCGAGATCGACGCCGCCGACTTCGGCAAGTTGCGCGACGCGGCGGTCGAGATCGGCGAAAGCCCCCTCTACATCGACGCCACCGGCGGCCTGTCCATCTCCAAGCTGGCGGCCCGCGCGCGCCGCCTGAAGCGTATGGAACATGGGCTGGACCTGATCATCGTCGACTATCTGCAGCTGGTTACGACCGGCAACAGCGGGGGTCAGAAGAACCGCGTGCAGGAGGTGTCCGAAATCACCGGCGGTCTGAAGGCCCTGGCCAAGGAACTGTCGGTGCCGATCATCGCCCTGTCGCAGCTGTCGCGTCAGGTCGAGCAGCGCGACGACAAACGCCCGCAACTGTCGGACCTTCGTGAATCCGGCTCGATCGAGCAGGACGCCGACTGCGTGATGTTCGTCTATCGCGAGAGCTACTACCTGGGCCGGGCCGAGCCTCGTGAGGGGACCGAGGAACACCTGCAATGGCAGCAGGACATGGACCGCCTGCAAGGCCAGGCCGAGGTCGTCATCGGCAAGCAGCGCCACGGCCCCATCGGCATCGTCAAACTGGCCTTCGACGCCGACACCGTCCGCTTCGGCAACCTGGCGCACGGCTATGAAGAGGTCAGCTACGAGTAGCCTCTTCCATCGGCGCGGTGTTGGCGCATAAGGACGCCATGACCGCATCGACCCCCGCCGTCCTCTCCGTCGATCTGAACGCCCTGGCGCGCAATTATCACACGCTGGAGGCCGTCAGCGGCCAGCCGGTGCATCCGGTGGTCAAGGCGGACGGTTATGGGCTGGGCGCGCAGGCCGTGGCGACGCGGCTGATGGCCGAGGGGGCCCGGACCTTCTTCGTGGCGCGAGCGGCCGAGGGCGTGAGGCTGCGGGCGACCTTGGGCGCCGACGGCCCGGTGATCTATGTGCTCGACGGCTGCCACGGCGACGATGCGGCGATGCTGAAGGCGTCAGACCTGCGGCCCGTGCTGAACCATCCGGCGCAGATCCAGACCTGGAAGGCGGCAGGCGGCAGGACCTGCGGGCTGCAGATCGACACCGGCATGAACCGGTTGGGCATTCGGCCCGAGGACGCGCCCGAGGCGTTCGAAGGCCTGGCCCTGGTCCTGACCCACCTCGCCTGCGCCGACGAACCGGCCAATCCGATGAACCGGCGCCAGCGCGACGCCTTTGCGGGCGTGCTGGATCGCTATCCGGGCGTGATCCGGTCGTTCGCCAACTCCAGCGGCTGTTTCCTGGGCCCGGATTTCGCCTTCGACACCGTGCGCCCGGGCATCTGTCTTTACGGCGGCGGTCCAGAGGGGCGTCCCGATCCCCGGATCGCACCCGTGGCGACCCTGACGGCCGAGGTGCTTCAGGTTCGCAACGTGCCGGCGGGCGAGAGCGTCGGCTATTCGCGCGGTTACATCGCCGAACGCCCGATCAAGGTCGCCACCGTGGCCGCCGGTTATGCGGATGGATTGCTGCGATCCTATTCGCCCAAGGGCGCGGTCTGGATCGCCAACGAGACCCGCCCGCTACTGGGTCGGGTCTCGATGGATGTCTGCGCGGTCGACATCACGGGCCTGGATGTCGCGGTCGGCGATCCCGTCGAACTGTTCGGCCCGAACCGCCTGTTGGACGACGCCGCGGCCGCGGCGGGGACCATCAGCTATGAGTTGCTGACCTCGATCACCCCCCGCGTGCCGCGCGCCTATTCTCAGTAGCCGGCGCCCATTCCGGCGAGACCGGCCATGCCGACCGATGCGGCGACGAAGCTCATCGAAATGGCTCCGACGATCGCCGAGATGATGAAATACATCACGACGCCGGCGATCACCGTCACGATGAAATAGCCGACCTTCTTGTCTTCCGGCACCTTCATCAGGATCGGCAGGCCGACGAACAGCAGATAGAAGCTGTACAGGCCCAGGATGGCCAGGATGCCCAGCATCGGGATCAGGCCGAAGACGCCGGCCAGCCAGGCGGCGGTCCAGGAATAGACGGCCAGCTTCATGGCCTGAACCTTATTGGCCGTCCCGCCGAAGTTCGGCGCCAGCGCATTGATGATCAGTCCCAGCAGGAAAACCCCCAACAAGGACATGCCGTAGCTGACAAGCGCCACGACGATCGCGCCGACGATCGACAGCTTCATGCCCATGATCGGCATCAACTGACCGCCGAGCAGCGAACAGACCGGACCGATCGCCGCCAGGATCATCGCATAGCGGGTGAACAGGCTTTTGGTCGTGGCGAACTCGCCGTCGATCTTCAGCCATTCGGACTTGGGTTGCAGCAATATGCCCTTGACCCGCGCGACCAGGGCCGGATCGACAGCGGGTTGGGAGTGGGTCGTCGGATCGGTCATGACAGGCCTCGGCGAGAGAAGATGGGCGGATGTTGACGTTGCGTCGCTTCAAGACGCAAGGGTGTGCGACACATTCTCAATACTTCAATATGGCAAAGGTTGCGCCTGCGACCGAAACTGTCGTGAGCCGACGCCATGTCCGGCGCGACCGTTCGATCTGCTAAGGAAGCCCATGGCTCGCGATTCCGCCCTCTACGTCTGTCAGTCCTGCGGCTCGGTCCACAGCAAGTGGTCGGGCCAATGCGGCTCCTGCGGTCAGTGGAACACCTTGAGCGAGGAAAGCCGCTCGGCTCCGCCGGGCGCGATCAAGCCGTCGGCGGCGGCTTCGGCCCGGACGCGCGGCATTCAGTTCGAAACGCTTCAGTCCGACATGCCCGAGCCGCCGCGCATCACGACGGGCGTGGCCGAGTTCGACCGCGTCTGCGGCGGCGGCGTGGTGCCCGGCTCGGCCATCCTGCTCAGCGGCGATCCGGGCGTCGGCAAGTCGACCCTGTTGCTGGAGGTCGCGGCCAAGGCGGCGCTGCGGGGATCACGCGTGGCCTACATCTCGGGCGAGGAAGCCGTCGAGCAGATCCGCGCGCGCGCCAAGCGGATGGGCCTGGCCGACGCCCCGGTCAATCTGGCGGCCGCCACGGCGCTGCGCGACATCCTGGGCACGCTGAAGCGCGAGAAGTTCGACATCGTCATCATCGATTCGGTTCAGACCCTTTGGTCCGACGTGCATGACAGCGGCCCCGGATCGATCACCCAGGTCCGGGCCTGCGCGGGCGAACTGGTGCGACTGGCCAAGAACGACGGCCCCGCCATCGTTCTCGTCGGCCACGTCACCAAGGACGGCCAGGTCGCCGGCCCCCGCGTCGTCGAACACCTGGTCGACGCGGTCATGACCTTCGAGGGCGAGCGCGGCTATCCGTTCCGCATCCTGCGCGCCGGCAAGAACCGCTTCGGCGCCACAGACGAGATCGGCGTGTTCGAAATGGGCGACGCCGGCCTGCGCGAGGTCGCCAACCCCTCCGCCCTCTTCTTGGGCGAGGGCAAGGAGCGCGCACCGGGCGCCGCCGTCTTCGCCGGGATCGAAGGCTCGCGCCCCGTCTTGGTCGAGATGCAGGCCCTGGTGTCCAAGTCCGCCTATGGCACGCCGCGCCGCGCCGTGATCGGCTGGGAGACGGGACGTCTGGCCATGGTGCTGGCCGTACTGGAGGCCCGCTGCGGCTTCGGCTTCGGCGATCAGGACGTCTATCTGAATGTCGCCGGGGGCTTACGCATCAACGAACCGGCAGCGGACCTCGCGGCGGCGGCGGCGCTGATCAGCTCGGCGACCGGCGTGTCCCTGCCCCAGGGCTGCGTCGTCTTCGGCGAAATCGGCCTGTCGGGCGAGGTCCGCAGCGTCGGCCGCGCCGAGGCCCGGCTGCGAGAAGCGCAGAAACTGGGCTTCGATCAGGTGCTCGGCCCGACTTTGACCGCCAAGACCAAGGGGGTGAAGGTGACATCCGTCACGCGCCTGACGGATGTGGTCGAACGAATCTCGCAGAACCGCTATTAGACCTTGGTAGCAACCGCAGGATCCCGCACGCGTGACCGGATACGACGTCTTCGCCATCGTGGTGATCCTGTTTTCCGTCGCCGCCGGCTGGGTGCGCGGCGGGGTGCGCGAGGTCATCACCCTGCTCAGCGCGACCCTGGCGGCGCTGGTCGCCCTGATCGCTCTGCCCTGGACCGCCGGCGTCACGCGCGCCTTCGTCGATCCCGAATGGGCCGGGTCGATCCTGGCCGCCGTCCTGACCTTCTTCGTCGTCTATTTCGGCTTGCGACTGGTCGGCTCGATGATGTCAAAGAGCGCCAAGGACCATCCGCACCTCGGCGTCATCGACCGCATCTTCGGCCTGTTCATCGGCGGCGTCCGCGCGTTGGTCCTGATCGGCGCGGTGCATCTGGTCATCGTCGCAGCCCTGCCGGGCGAGCGCACCCCGCTCTGGCTCGCGAATGCGGCCCTCTATCCCGTCAGCGCCATGGGCGCGCGGATGATCCAGATCGTCCTGCCCAGCATCGGGCGCGGCGCCGACGCCATCACGCCCGTCGTGGATTCGTCCGTACGCCGGGGGTTTTCGGACGACGAAGCCTTGCCCCCGACGCAATCACAGCCTAACTCGCCGCGCGAAGCCGCCCGTTAAGTTCCCCCCGGTCATCGGAGCCCCACGATGCGCCACCATATCGCCGATCCCGTCGTTCACCGCGAGCACTGGCGCGAGCCGGAGGATGACCAGCTCCGTCTGGAATGCGGCGTCTGCGGCGTCTGGGGCGCGGACGAGGACGAAGGCTCTTCCGTCGTCGCGCTGGGTCTTCACGCCCTTCAGCATCGCGGCCAGGAAGCCTGCGGCATCGCCAGCGTCAAGGACGAGCGTTTCTACACCGAACGCCACCAGGGCCTGGTGGGCGAGGCCTTCGGCGGCGCCGATCTGATGACGCGGATGCCCGGCCGCGCGGCCGTGGGCCATACCCGCTACTCCACCGCCGGCGGCAGCTTCCTGCGCAACATCCAGCCGATGTTCGCTGATCTGGACCAGGGCGGCATCGCCATCGCCCATAACGGCAACCTGACCAACTTCAAATTCCTGCACGCCCAGCTGGTCAGCGAGGGCGCCATCTTCCAGTCGACCTCGGATTCCGAAGTCATCCTCCACCTGATCGCGCGCAGCCGAAAAGCCAAGATCGTCGATCGCTTCACCGACGCCCTGGCGCGGATCGAGGGCGGTTACGCCCTAGTGGCCCAGACCCGCACCAAGATGATCGGCGCGCGCGACCCGCTGGGCATCCGCCCGCTGGTGCTGGGCCAGTTGGGCGACGGCTGGGTTCTGGCCTCCGAGACCTGCGCCCTGGACATGATGGGCGCCACCTTCGTGCGTGACGTCGAACACGGCGAGATCGTCGTCATCGACGACAGCGGCCTGCGCTCGCTCAAGCCCTTCCCCGCCCGCGCGGCGCGTCCGTGCCTGTTCGAATACGTCTATTTCTCGCGCCCGGATTCGGTCGTGAACGGTCGCTCCGTCTATGAGGTCCGCAAGGAAATGGGGCGCGGCCTCGCGCGCGAACTGGGCGTCGAGGCCGACATCGTCGTGCCGGTGCCCGATTCCGGCGTTCCGGCGGCCCTCGGCTACGCACAGGAAAGCGGCATCCCCTACGAAATGGGCATCATCCGCAGCCATTATCTGGGCCGCACCTTCATCCAGCCCAGCCAGGGCGCCCGTCAAAAGGGCGTGCGCATGAAGCACAGCCCCAACAAGTCGGCCCTGGCCGGCAAGCGCGTCGTGCTGATCGACGATTCCATCGTGCGCGGCACGACCTCGTTGAAGCTGGTTCGCGCCGTCCGCGCCGCCGGCGCCACTGAGGTCCACCTGCGTTCGGCCAGCCCGCAGATCCTGTTCCCAGACTTCTACGGCATCGACATGCCCGAGCGCGCCCAACTGCTGGCCGCCAACAAGACGCTGGAGGAGATGCGCGACATGCTGGAGGTCGATTCGCTGGGCTTCCTGTCCATAGACGGCCTGTATCGTGCAATGGGCGAGACCGGCCGCAACGCCGCCGCCCCGCAGTTCACCGACCACTATTTTACTGGCGACTACCCCACCCGCCTCTTGGACCGCGAGATCGAGGAAGGCGGCCGCGAGTTCGGCGCCAAACAGCTGTCCTTGCTGGTCAGCGCCTGACGACCGTTAGTCGCGGTTCTGTGCCGTGTGGAACAGGCGTATGATCTGGACCTGGCCGCCATCGGCATCGTCCGCTAGCGCATAGACGATCAGATACGGCGCTCCAGCGACCAGCTTTTCGTAGGTGTCCGGCTGTTTGCCCGGCCGACCGATCGGTCGTCGAGCCAGCTTTTCCGTCGTCTCGATGATTCGGGCTTCGGTCGTCTGCGCGGCGGGCAGATTGCGCTGGGCCAGAAAGTCGATGGCGTGGGTCAGTTCCAGCAGCGCACGCCGTGACCAGACGACGGAGCGCATCAGGACTCGTGTTTGGCGATGGTTTCGCGGATCTGCCGCATGGCCTCTTCGTGTGGGACCACATTGCCTGTTCGGAAATCTTCGAGACCTTCTTCGACGGCCGTTATCATTTCCAGTTCTCGTTCGACGTAGCCAGCGATGGCGCGTTCGGCGAGAAAGGATTGGGTGCGCTGGGTTTTCTCGGCAAGCAGCCCCAGCCGCTCTTTGAGCGTTTCACTCATGCGAACAGTGACGGTCGTGCTGGCAGCCATGACAGAATGCTCCTGTACACATCTGCTTACAGCTTAACACATTGACCCGCCGCGTCGCCACTCCTACCACCCGAACATGACCGACGCCCTCCCCCTGAACGACCGTATCGCTCTCGTCGTCGGCGCCTCGCGTGGCATCGGTTATGAGAGCGCCCTGGCCCTGGCCAAGGCCGGCGCCCACGTCATTGCGACGGCGCGCACCCAAGGCGGTCTGGAAGAGCTGGACGACGCCATCTTCGCCGCCACCGGCCGCCATGCGACCCTGATTCCGTTCGATCTGGTGGACGGCGGGGCCATCGACCGGCTGGGCGGCGCCATCTTCGAACGGTTCAAGAAGCTGGACGTCTGGGTCCACTGCGCCGCCACCATGGGCCCGTCGGGCCTGACGCCGGTGTCGCACGCCGACCCGCGCGAGTTCGCCAAGGTCGAGAAAACCAACTTCACCGCCGTCTATCGCCTGATCCGCTCGCTGGAGCCGCTGCTGCGCGCCTCCGACGCCGGCCGCGCCGTCCACTTCACCACCAGCGTCGCCAGCGCGCCCAAGGCCTTCTGGGGCATGTACGCCGCGACCAAGGCAGGGGCCGAGGCCCTGGTGAAGGCCTGGGCCGACGAGATCGAGAGCACGCCCGTGCGCGTCAGCATCGTCGATCCCGGCCGCATGCGCACCGCCATGCGCGCCCAGGCCTATCCGGGCGAAGACCCGTCCGTCCTGCCCCACCCCTCCGAGATCGGTCCCTTGGTCGTCGAACTGTCGAACGCCGCCGCCACGCCGCCTCTGACAATCAAGTTCCGCGACTGGATCGCCGGCCCCTCGGTCGACGCCTTGATCTAACGATCGCCGATCAGCGGCAGGCGGAGCGAAGTCAGAATTTCCGCCAGTTCCGCCGGCCAGATCGTCTCCTTGGAATCGCGGATGTCGTCGAGGCTCCACCAGCGGTGTTCGGTCAGAACCCGCTGCTCCTCGTCCGTCCAGCCCTTGGGCGACGGGACGAAGTCGTCGGTGCGCAGCAGGAAGAACCTCTGATCCACATCCGCCATCCGGCCGTCTGGCAGGCGGAAGCTGACGCGGACCTGGGCGACCTGCGGGCCGGGGTCTTCGACGACCAGCCCCGTCTCCTCGAACAGTTCGCGGCGCGCGGCGTCCTCGAAGGTCTCGCCAGTCTCGCACCCGCCGCCGGGCGTCGCCCAGAAGGCTGTGCCGGCGAGCGGTCCTTCGGCGAACACGAAGTGGAACAGCAGCACCCGCCCCTGCCCGTCCAGGATCAGCCAACGCGAGGTGGGCCGGGCGGGAAGCGCGCTCTCGGCCTCGCTCACGCCGTCACTTCTTGGCGCCGCCCTTTTGGCCCGTGCGGATCCGGCCCGAACGCGACACCTGGCGGGCGCCGCCGCGCGCGCCCTTCTGAACCGCCACGGACGAACCGGCCTTCTTCGACGCGCTGGACTTCAACCCGCCCAGAATCTTGGGCTGGGCCTTGCGGGTCTTCTTCTGCTCCAGCGCCTTGCCGGGCAGTTTGGACAGGGCCTCTTCCTTCTCGGCCTTCTTGACGCGGCGCGGCGCGGTCTTGGCGTCGCCCTTGTAGCGTTCCGGCCCGGACTTGGCGCCGCCCTCGGCATAGGGGTTCACACCGCTGGACTTGACGTTCAGACGGATCGGCGTGCCCGGCAGGTCGAAGCTCTCGCGGATCGAGTTGACCAGATAGCGTTTGTAATGCTCCGGCATCGACTCGGCGCGGTTGGCCATCAGCACGAAGGTCGGCGGGCGGGCCTTGGTTTGGGCGATGTATTTCGGCTTGATCCGCTTGCCGTCCACGGCGGGGGGCGGGTGACGCTGGGTCGCCATGGACAGCCAGGTGTTCAGGTCCTTGGTCTTCACCTTGACCGACCAGGTGTCATAGGCCTGAAGCACCGCCGGCATCAGCCGCTCGACGCCGCGCCCGCTGTGCGACGACAGGGCCACGAAGGGCGACCCCTTCAGTTGCGGCAGCTTGTCCTCGGCCATGCCCTTCAGCTTGGCCATGCGGGACTGGGGTTCGTCCTCCAGATCCCACTTCGACGCGACATAGACCAGGGCGCGACCCTCGCGCTCGACCAGATCGGCCAGCTGCAGGTCCTGGGTGTCGAAGGCGTCGTCCTTGTCCATCATCAGGATGACGACTTCGGCGAAGGTGATGGCCCGGATGGTGTCGGCGACCGACAGCTTCTCCAGCTTCTCCTGCACCCGCGCCTTGCGACGCATCCCGGCCGTATCGACCAGGCGGATGTTCTTGCCCTCGAACTGCCAGTCGACCGAAATGGAGTCGCGGGTGATGCCCGCTTCCGGCCCGGTCAGCAGCCGGTCGTCGCCGATCAGGCGGTTGATCAACGTCGACTTGCCCGCATTGGGCCGGCCGATGACGGCGATGCGGATCGGCTTGTCCGGCTCGTCGATCTCCTCGACGAAGATGTCCTGCGAGGCCGCGACGATGGCGGCATACAGATCGGCCATCCCCTCGCCGTGCTCGGCCGAGATGGCGACGGGCTCGCCGAAGCCCAGGGCGTGCGCCTCGCCGACGCCGCCGCCGCTCTCGCGGCTCTCGGACTTGTTGGCCAACAGGATGACCGGCTTGTGCACCCGGCGCAGGCGCTCGGCGAAGATCCGGTCCAGCGACGTCACACCCTCGCGCGCATCCATCATGAACATGACCAGTTCGGCGTCGTCCAGCGCGGCCTCGGTCTGCTCGCGCATCCGGGCTTCCAGGCTGTCGTCGGTGACGTCCTCGTATCCCGCCGTGTCGATCAGCGTCAGATCCATGTCGCCGATGTTGCCGTCGGCGTAGCGTCTGTCGCGGGTCACGCCGGGGCGATCGTCGACGAGCGCCAGGCGCTTGCCGACGAGGCGGTTGAACAGTGTCGATTTGCCCACATTGGGGCGGCCGACGATGGCGACCTTCAGAGCCATGTCGGCCTTCTAGCTTAGTTTGGGCTGAAAATCAGCGGATGCAGATCAGTTGGCCGTTGTCGGTCAGCACATACAGCGCGCCGTTATAGGCGGCCGGGGCGATATAGGCCGGCGCGCCCAGCTTCAGCGTCGTCTGCGCCACGCCGGTCTTGGGATCGAAGGCGACGGCCTCGCCGAACGAGTTGACCATCACCAGGCGGTTGGAGGCCAGCAGCGGTCCCGACCATTGCGGGCGGATGGTGCGACGGCCGAAGGTCAGGAAACCGCCCTCGCGGCGCTCGCGGCCCTCGTTCAGTTCACGCGTCCAATAGATCTGGCCCGTGTCGCGGTTGGCCGTGATCAGCTGGCCCGACTTGGACACCACGAAGACGGCGTCGCCCACCGGCAGCGGCGCATTCACGCCCGTCACCGGCAGTTGCCACTTGGGCTGGCCCGAACGCAGGTCCAGCGCCGACATCACGCCCGAGTGGCTGACGCCATAGACCATGCCGCGGCTGATGACCGGACGGCCCGCCACGTCGCGAACTTCCGACAGGGCGCTGGTGCGGCTGGTGCGCGACAGGGTTTCTTCCCACACCGCCTGGCCGTTCAGGGCGCTCAGCGCAACCAGCTGGCCCGAGGCGAACGGGGCGACGACGGTCGTGCCGCTGACGGCGGGGCTGGAGGCGCGCATGACGCGCGCCGGCTCGGCGATGCCGCGATAGGTCCAGTCCTGGGCGCCGGTGTTGGCGTCGAAGGCGAACAGCTGGCTGTCGACGTCCACGACGAAGACCCGGTTGCCCGAAACGGTCGGGGCGCCGTGGATCGGGGCGTCCACCTGCTGGGTCCAGACCACCGCGCCGGTGTTGGCGTCGAGCGCCGTCATCGAGCGATAGCCGGACGAGACGAAGACCTTGCCGCCGCCCACGGCGACGCCGCCGCCGAAGCCGCCGTTGCGGTCACGATCGGCGTTCTTGACGTTGGCCTTCCACAGGATCGCGCCGGTGTCGGCCGAAACCGCCGAAACGGTCGATTCGCCGTCCAGCACGAAGATCTTGCCGTCGGCGGCCACGATCGGCGCCATGACATTGCCGACGTGGGCCGATCCCGAGCCGACGCCCCGCTTCCAGGCGATCTGGAAGTTCGGCGCCGCGATGACATGCTCGACCAGGTTCTCGGACGTGCCGCCCGGCTGCGTCCAGGCCGTCACGGCCTGCGGACCCGGCAGGAAGAAGTCGCGGCCCGACAGGGCGGCCGACGGCGACAGGCTCTGTTCGAACTCCAGCACCGAGATGCGCTGGCCGGCCGAGGCGGTCGCGCCGGCGTCTTCCTTGCCGCCGCCCAGACCGAACGGCAGGTTGCGGCGAACGGTGCCGCAGGACGCCATCGTTGCGGCGACGCCGCAGATCAGCGCGACTTTCAGAACTCGGTTCATCGGGGGCGTCCTGTAAGGGGTCGTCACTATTGGGCGGCCGGCGCGGCGGCGGGAGCCGCCTGAGCGGGTCCGGCCTGAGCCGGGGCAGCTTGGGCCGGAGCAGCCTGAGCGGCCGAGGGCGTCATCGCGTTCGCAGCGCCGGCGGCCGGCGGCGTCGCCTTGGCGGCGGCGTCGATGATGGGCTTGATGGCGGCGGCGGTGCCGGCGTCGATGGATTCCACGGCGATCTGGGCGCGCTGACGGATCGAGTCCGGCACGTCCTGACCCAGTTGCAGCAGCACGAAGGCCTCACGCGCTTCCTTGGTCTTGCCGTGTTGCAGGCGCGCCAGGGCCAGGGCTTCCTGGGCGAAGGCGTGCAGCGGGCGCTTGTCTTCGGCCAGCGGCGTCAGGCGCTTTTCGATCTCGGCCAGCGGCGCGGTGTCCATGACCAGGAAGGCGGCCTTCAGGGCGGGCGGATCCGACAGGATCGGATCGCTGGACGCCTTGGCGGCTTCGTCGAACAGGCGGACAGCCTCTGGGAACTTGTTGGCGCTGACGGCCAGGCCGGCCTGCTGCTGCAGGGCCAGGACCTTGTAGGCGCCGTTGCCTTCCTTGATCGCTTCCTCGAAGGCGGCGCGGGCGTCCATCGGCTTGTCGGCGCGCAGGGCCTCCATGCCGCGATCATAGGCCTCGGCGGCCTTGGCGGCCTTGTTGGAGTTCAGGCTGTCCCAGCCCCACCAGCCCAGGGCGCCGATCAGGGCGACGACCAGCACCACGCCGAAAACGGGCAGCCAGGTCTTGGCCAGGCGCTTCAACTTGTCGGAGCGAAGCTCCTCCTCGACCTGCTCGAAGACATCAACCACTGAAACGTCGCCCCAAAATCGCGAAATGCAAACCGGCGCGGACCCTAGAAGGTCGGCTCCCCGCCCGCAACGTCGTCCGTTACTGCGAAGCCGGCTTTTTCGAGAAGTAGGTCTCGACTTCGGCAGGAAAACGGCGGGTTTTCACATCGCTGGCGAAAGCGGCCGCCGCGCGGTCGATCTCGGTGCGCAGATCGGCGTATTTGCGCACGAACTTCGGGGTCCAGTCGAACAGGCCGAGCATGTCGTTGACCACCAGCACCTGACCGTCGCAGGCGGCCGAGGCGCCGATGCCGATGGTGGGCGCGTCGATCGTCTCGGTGATCTCGCGCGCCAGCGATTCGGCGACGCCCTCAATGACGATGCAGAAGGCGCCGGCCTCCGCGACGGCCCTGGCCTCGGCCAGAACCCGGTCGCGCTCGCTGTCGGTCCGGCCCTTGGCCTTGAACCCGCCCTCGGCCAGGATCGCCTGGGGACGTAAGCCCACATGGCCCATGACCGGAATGCCGCGCTTGACCAGGAAGGCGACGATCTCGGCCATTTCGATGCTGGTTTCCAGCTTCACCGCCTGGGCGCCCGTCTCCTTCATCACCCGCACGCAGTTGGCGTAGGCGACCTCCTTGCCGCCTTCGTAGGAGCCGAACGGCATGTCCACGACCACCATCGCCCGTTTGGCCCCGCGCATGACGGCCTGCCCGTGCAGGATCATCATCTCCAGCGTCACGCCCACGGTATTGGGCAGGCCGTGAACCGCCATCCCCAGGCTGTCGCCGACCAGCAGCACGTCGCAGTGCGGGTCCAGCAGGGCCGCCATCGGCGCATCATAGGCCGTCAGGCAGACGATCGGCTCGCCGCCCTTGCGCCCCGCGATATCGGGCACGGTGATGCGTTTGACGCTCTCTTGGGTATGGACGGACATCGCCGGGCCTCCTGACGTGAAGGGGTCAGATAGGCCCCTGCCCCGCCGGTGTCACCCTTGCAGCCACGCTCACACGTCCTGCGACAGCTTCGCCACGCCCGCCGCCATCAGGGCGACCAGGGCCCCGGCGACGATCCAGAAGGCCATCATGCCTGAGCCGTTCATCAGGTCCAGCGACCCGACGCCCAGACCTTGCAGGCCCAATCCGTCCAGGCCCGATTGCGCCGCTCCCTGCGCCGTGGCGGCCGCGGCCCTCAGGCCTTGCGCCAGGGTCGTATCGCCGTCTGCGGTGAAGTTGATGTTCACCCCCTCGCGCACCGCCAGCACGCCGCCGATCAGTCCGGCCGCCGTCAGGGTCAGGGCGCGCCAGCGCGACCGCGTCTCCATGCGCGCCTTGACCGTCGCCAGGAACAGGGCCTCGTCCGGCAGGCTCGGCGCCTGGGCGAACAGCCTTTCGATCATCGGATCGAATTCGTCAGCCGACATGGACCGACCTCCCGCCTGAGCCGTGCGCCGGTTGAAGCCGCGCACGGAGTTTATCCAGACCACGTTTGACATGCGATTTCAC
Organism: Acanthamoeba sp. SK_2022c; assembly: GCA_027944975.1. NCBI lineage: Eukaryota > Discosea > Longamoebia > Acanthamoebidae > Acanthamoeba > Acanthamoeba sp. SK_2022c. The sequence goes on along the minus strand of JANDKB010010140.1, from coordinate 36,477 downwards.
CGTGCCAAGCGGCAAATTCATGGCTGCCGCGATTTCCGGATGCGACATCCCCGCGCCGTGGCACAGGGAGACGCAGACACGCTCGGTCTCGCTGAGCGTCTTCAACGCCTCGTCCAGGTCCATCAGACCGCCGCGGTCGACGACCACATCCGCCTGATCAGCCTCGATCTCCGCGACGTAGCGCGCCTCCTTGGCCACTCGCTTCAGATAGAGCCGCGCGGCGATCTTCTTGATCCAGCCCGCAAACGTTCCCTGCCCGCGAAACTCCGCGCACCGCTGGAACCCTTGCAGAAAGGCGTCCTGCGCCACGTCGTCGGACAGGGACGGCGTCGCCCCCATCCGGCGCAGCAGCCCCCGCACCGCCGACCCATGCCGACGCACCAGTTCGCCATACTCCCGCCGACCGCCGGCCGCCGCCTGGGCGGCCAGCTCCACATCGTGGAAGTCGCGTAGAGACTTGCTCATCAGAGCTTCCCCCGCCCGCCGTGGTCAGTCCGCGCCCTTGTTGAAGAAGCTCAGGACGATGAAGGCCAGCCCGATCGTGACGGGAATGCACGAAATGCCCAGCAGACCGCTGTCCAGATTGCCGTTGAAGTTCCCGCCCAGTTCGCTGACGACCGAGAAGGCGGCGATGCCGATGCCGGACGCCAGCCAGATGACGCCGCGCCGGATGTCCTTGGTGCGCGAAGGCAGGCTCTTCTGCACATCCTTGGTCATGACGTCGATCAGTTCGGGCGGCAGTTGCTGGCCCTTGTCCACCGCATGGCGGATGGTTTCCTGCATGTCGCGTTTTTCGCGATATTTCAGAACCTGCGGGCCGAAGACGATGGCGGTGATCGAACCGAAGACGGCGAACATCGCAAAGATCGGAATGAAGTCTTGCATGACGAGTACCCCTTTAACCGTTGCAGCAGCCTGATGCGGCGGCCTTCTGACCACAAGAGGCTGGCCGACGCCTCAACGGATGCGCGGCGTTAGGTGAAATCTTCGTAAGGTCGCCGTTTCGGCCGCCGCCGGTTCGGTCTAGGGTCCGGTTTCATCAATCGCAGGAGCGCGCCCCATGGCCCATGTCACCTATCGCATCGTCGAACATGACGGCGGCTGGGCCTACAAGTCCGGCGACACCTATTCCGAGACCTTCGCCAGCCACGACGACGCCAAGGCCGCCGCCGTCCGCGCCGCCCGCGAGCAGCGCGTGCCGGACCAGACCGCCGCCATCGAATACGAAACCGCCGCCGGCGAATGGGTCACCGAAAGCGCCGACGGCCACGACCGCCCCTCGACCGACGTCGAGGGCTGAGGCCGAGATGATCCCCCGTCGCACCCTGCTGGCCGCCGCCGCGCTGGCGCCGCTGGCAGGCTGCGCCACGGCCCCAAAGGCCAAGACGCCCGCCGAGCTGAAGCTCGTCACCTTCAACATCTGGCACAACATGGGTGACTGGGCCGCCCGCCGTCCGCTGCTGATCGCCGCCCTGAAGGCCCAGGACGCCGACGTCATCGCCCTGCAAGAGGTGCTGGAGGACGCCAATGTCGGGCTGGAGAACCAGGCCCGGATGCTGGCGCGCGAGCTGGGCGGCTATCATGTCGCCTTCGTCTCGACCGACGCCGAGGGCGCCCCGCGTCGCTATGGCAACGCCCTGCTGACCCGCCTGCCGGTTCTGGCCGAGGCCTCGACCAAGCTCGAGCCGCTCGACGATTTCCGCACCGCGCTTCGGCTTCGCGTCGCGGTCCAGTTTCGCCCGGTCGATGTCGTCGTCACCCATCTGGCGTGGCAACAGGACGCCGGCCCGGTCCGCGCTCGCCAGATCGCCTCCCTGCTCGGCTGGCTGCCGCAGGACAGCACGCCCCTGATCGTCATGGGCGACTTCAATGCGACGCAGGAGGATTCCGGCCTGGCGACCCTGACGGGTCCCCGCTTCTTCAGCGCCCTGCCCCGCGGTTCGGTCCCGACCACCCTGAACCCCGCCAAGGGTCACCCTGAGCGCGTCATCGACCACATCTTCGTTGAACAGGCCGCCTTCATCCCCGGCGAGGCCCGCCGCTTCGGCGACACGCCGACCGACGGCGAATATCCCTCCGACCACTTCGGCGTCGTCGCGACCGTCCGTCTCAGGTAAGCGCCGAGGCGTAGGCCTCGGGCTTGAACCCCACCAGCCGCCGATCCCCCAGATCCAGCACCGGCCGTTTGATCATCGACGGCTGGGCCGTCATCAGCGCGATCGCCTTCGACCTGTCGATGCCCGCCTTGTCGGCTTCGGGCAGCTTCTTGAACGTCGTCCCGGCCCGGTTCAGCACCGTCTCCCACCCGTGCTCGTCGACCCACTGGCCCAGCCGCCCCGCATCCACTCCGGCCTTCTTGTAGTCGTGGAAGACGTAATCGACCCCCTGCTTCTCCAGCCAGACCCGCGCCTTCTTCACCGTGTCGCAGTTGGGAATGCCGTAGAGGGTGTAGGTCATTGCGGGGGGGTCTCGGAGCCGGTGTCGAACCGCAGCTATACCCGACCTCCATGTCGCTCGACATAGGGCGAAACATATAACGATATCCTTATATGTTTCTTGACTCGTCCCCCGGCTCGCCGTTGTATGGGGCGTCGAGGTTCTGCGTGTCGCCCTCGGGCGACGCGGAGCTAAGAGGGAAGCCGGTGTGATGCCGGCGCTGTCCCCGCAACTGTGAGCGGCGAGCCGAAGGTCCATTTCGTGTCACTGACGTCTTCGGACGTTGGGAAGGCCGGACCCGAAGCCGTGACCCGTGAGCCAGGAGACCTGCCCCGACAGATAACGTCCTCCGGCGGGGTGTCCGGTCAGGTCGCATGAACGCCGCGACGGGACGACTGCGCGCGAGCGGTCGCGCGTCCCTGTCCGCTGTCTCGCCACAGCATCAACGGCAGAGACCATGGCGAGCACCGACTTCACATTCAGGATCAAGCGGACCGCGCTCGACGAAGACTATCGTCCCGCCGACACGACGCGGATCACCACCAATTTCGCCAACCTGGCGCGAGGCGAGAGCCGTCGGGACAATCTGCGCAATACCCTGCGGATGATCGACAACCGCTTCAACTCGCTGGCGCACCACGACAATCCGAGGGGCGATCGCTATGCGCTGGAGCTTCAGATCGTCTCGGTCGAGATGAGCCTTTGCTCGGAGCGCGACGACGCCTTTCCGCTGATCGAAATCCTGCAGACGACGATCATCGACAAGGGGACGGGCCGGCGAATCGATGGGATCGTGGGCAACAACTTCTCCTCCTATGTCCGCGACTACGACTTCAGCGTAGTCCTGCCCGAACACCTGAAAGCGCACCCGAACGGCGGCGTGCCGGACGACTTCGGTGATCTGCACGGCAAGCTGTTCAGGCACTTTCTGGCGTCGCGCGCCTATCGCGACAACTTCGCAAAGGCGCCGGTCATCTGCCTCAGCGTCTCCAGCAACAAGACCTACCATCGCACAGGCTTCGACCATCCCGTGCTGGGGCTGGAATACGACAACGACGCCTTCTCGCCGACCGATCGGTATTTCGCGAAGATGGGGATGAAGGTCCGCTACTTCATGCCACCGGGCAGCGTCGCGCCGTTCGCCCTGTACCATGTCAGCGACCTCACCAGCGACTACACCGACCTCGAACTGGCCAGCACCATCGCCACGATGGAGACCTTCCAGAAGATCTATCGGCCCGAGATCTACAACGCCAACTCCCCGGCGACTGAGCAGTATCAGCCCAGCCTGAAGGCGCAGGACTATTCGCTGACCCGCATCGTCTACGACCGCGACGAGCGCAGTCGGCTGGCCGTCGAGCAGGGCCGCTTCGTCGAAGAGCGGTTCATCAAGCCGCACCGCGCCCGCCTCGACCAATGGTCGGCCGCCTTCGCCGCCGCCTGAACAGTTTCCAGATTTCAGAGTCTCCCCTCATGAAAACCCTTCTCCCGACCTCGACCGCCGGCAGCCTGCCCAAACCCGTCTGGCTGGCCGAGCCCGAGACGCTCTGGTCGCCTTGGAAGCTGCAGGGCGATGACCTGATCGAGGCCAAACAGGACGCCCTGCGCCTGTCGCTGGACGATCAGCGCCGGGCCGGCATCGACATCGTCAGTGACGGCGAACAGACCCGCCAGCATTTCGTCACGACCTTCATCGAACACCTCGACGGCGTCGATTTTGAGAACCGCAAGACCATGCGAATCCGCAATCGCTATGACGCCAGCGTCCCGGTGGTCGTGGGCGCCGTCAGCCGTCCGAAATCGGTCTTCGTCGAAGACGCCAAGTTCCTGCGGGCTCAGACCGACCAGCCGATCAAATGGGCGTTGCCCGGGCCGATGACGATGATCGACACCCTGTATGACGACCATTACGGCAGCCGCGAAAAACTGGCCTGGGAGTTCGCCAAAATCCTCAATGAGGAGGCCCGCGAACTGGAGGCCGCCGGCGTCGACATCGTCCAGTTCGACGAGCCCGCCTTCAACGTCTTCTTCGATGAGGTGAACGAATGGGGCGTGGCGACCCTGGAGAAGGCGGCCGAGGGGCTGAAGTGCGAAACGGCGGTCCACATCTGCTACGGCTACGGCATCAAGGCCAATACCGACTGGAAGAAGACCCTCGGCTCCGAATGGCGGCAGTATGAGGAAGCCTTCCCCAAGCTTCGGACCTCCAGCATCGACATCATTTCACTCGAAGCCCAGAACGCGCGCGTGCCGATGGATCTGATCGAACTGATCCGGGGCAAGAAGGTGATGGTCGGCGCCATCGACGTCGCGACCGACACGATCGAAACGCCCGAAGAGGTGGCGGACACCTTGCGCAAGGCGCTTCAGTTCGTGGACGCCGACAAACTCTATCCGGCCACCAACTGCGGCATGGCGCCCCTGTCGCGCCGGGTCGCCAATGGCAAGCTGCGCGCCTTGAGCGCCGGCGCCGAGATCGTGCGCGAGGAACTGTCCCGCGACCTCTACTACGGCGCGGAAAGGTGCGAGCCGTGAGGGTTCGCCTGATCGACATGGTGTTCCCCGGTGACGCCAACCACCATGGCACCCTGTTCGGCGGGGTTGGTCTGGCCCACCTCGACAAGGTCGCCTTTCTGGCCGCGAGCCGCCACGCGCGACGGGCCGTGGTCACGGCCGGATGCGAGCGGATCGATTTCGCGGCTCCGGCCCGGATCGGCGAGATGGTCGAGGCGGTTGGCCGCGTCGTTCGGATCGGTCGGTCCTCTCTGGGCGTCGAAGTCGAACTGCACGCCGAAAGCCTGCTGAGCGGCGAGCGCCGCCTGTGTACGCGCGGAGCCTTCAACATGGTCGCCCTGAGGCCGGCGGGCGATGATCAACCGTTAACGCCCCTCGATGAGGCAGGCGAGGCGGACGATGGCTGGCTGAGGACCGCAGAGATGGTCTTTCCCGGCACGACCAACCACTACGGCACCCTGTTCGGCGGCGACGCGCTCAAGCTCATGGGCAAGGCCGCCTTCGTCACGGCGACCCGCCATGCGCGCGAGGTCATGGTCATGGCCGCGACCAACCGCATCGACTTCAAGGCCCCGATCGACGGCGGCGACATGGTCGAACTGGTCTCGCGCGTAAAGATGGTCGGGCGCAGCTCAGTCTCGGTCGAGGTGCAACTCTGGGCCGAACGCCTCCTGACGGGAGAACGGCGGCGTTCCGCCACGGCCGAGTTCGTCATGGTGGCCGTCGATGCCGAGGGACAGCCAAAACCGGCGGCAAGGTTATGAAGCGACTGCGGCTAAGCTCTCACGCAGGGAAAAAACGCGTCGCCATTCCGACCCATCTCCCCATACCATTTCGATAGATGATTTGACGCGAGATCAAGGACTTGAAGGGCCGGAGCGTCAATCGACCGGACATGCGTCAGAGCCGGATAATGATGTCACGGGTCTTTGAAAACAGCAGCGCTCTGAAACTGCGCGATCTTGCACTTTGCTCGCCATTTCTGGGCGTGGCGCCGTTCGCTCTGACGCTGAAATAGACGAATTAGACGAATTAGACGGTGTTTTTGTCGGGCGACCGTCTAGGCCGCAAATCCGGCGAAGACGCCGATGAACATCACGACGACGGTCGCGATGACGCTCGACAGGCCGATGGCGACCATCACGGCGAAGGCCTTGGCCAGGCCGGGGATCACGCCCCGATACCACCGCCCCCGCCCCATCCGCATGAAGGCGACGACGCCCAGCACCAGCATCAGAAGGCTGCATGCGGCTGCCAGCGGGCCGGGGCTGAACATGAACCAGGCCAGCGGCAGCAAAGGCACGGTCCAGGCGTTAAGATAGGCGAAGGCGGCCCTGAACCCGCGTCTCAGGCCCAGGTCCTCGGCGTCGTAAAGGCGAAACAGCGGCATGGCGGCCAGAGCATAGAAGGGCGCCATGATGGGCACGGCGACCAGCGACATCCAGCCGTCGGCGTCCGACATGAAGGCGTCGCGCGACTTGCCCGCCTCCTGAAGCAGCGGGTTCAGCACGTCGGCCGGCATGCTTTCCAGATAGAAGCTCAAGCCTCCCCGCAGGAAGACCACCAGCATCAGGATCGCGTTCAGCGCCAGATACAGCTTCAGCGGCTTGGCGTAGCGCCCGCCCCCGGTCGGTCCCTCGATCATCCAGGCCTGAATCACCAGCCGGGGCCGGACCAGCAGGTCGCGCGCGGTCCGCAACTCGGAGCCGCCGAAGCCCAGCGTGTCCTCTGACAGGTCCTTGAACGCCTGTTTGCGCGTCGTCTCGCCGTCGGTCATCGGATTCTCCCCTGGGGGATGCATACACCGCCCGGTTGACCGCGCAACCGCCGATCAGAAGCGCTTGCTGAGGCCAATGCTGACCACCCGCCCGCGCGGGTCGGCCACGACCGGGTCATAGCCCAGGGCGAACTGCGCCAGCGGCGGCGCCTTGTCCGCCACATTGACCACCCCGACCGACAGATCGAGGTCAGCGCCGATCGTGCGACGGTAGAACAGATCGACCGTCGTCTGGCTGGCGATGCTGGCGTCGGTGATGCCGCTGCGGTCGTTGGCGTATGCGTCGGTATAGTGGACCAGGGCCGTCACCGCGTTCGGCCCGCCGCTCCAACCCAGGGCGAACTCCCCGCGATTGCGCGGCAGGGACCGGCCGATGTTGTTCAGGTTGGTCGAACCGACGCCCGACACCTTCGCGGCCGACGCGTCCAGCCGGATGTCATAGGCGTCCACATAGGTCCAGGTCGCCGAGGCCGTCGCCTCCCCGCCCCACAGGCCGCGCCGATAGCGGGCCGACAGGTCGATCCCCTGCGTCTCGATGGACGAGGCGTTGATGAAATACAGCTGGACGAAGGTCAGGGCGCCGCTGGGCGAACGAGAGATGCGGCTCTGCGCCTCCGTGCCGGTCCGCCCCGCCGCCGTATCGGCCGCCGCCTGGTTGATGAGGGCCTGGGCCGACTCCTTGACCACCTGATCGGCATAGTCGAACCGCCAGGCGTCCACGCCCAGCTCCAGCCCCTCAATCGGCGTCCAGACCGCGCCCAGGTTCAGGCTCTCGGACTTCTCGGGCTTCAGGTCGGCCCGGCCCGAGGTCAGGGTGTTGACGAAGACGAACGCCCCCCGGTCGAACACCGACGGCTGCGACGCCTGCGCTCCCGACTGGGCGTAGACCGACGGCGCCCGGAACCCCTGCCCCCACGACGCGCGCAGGGCCAGGGCATCGGTGACGTCCCACCGGATCGCGGCCTTGGGGCTGAACCGGCCCTCGTTTCCGTCATAGGACTCGTAGCGCCCGGCCAGTTGCGCCTCGATCCGGTCGCCAAGATGGAGGCGAGCTTCGGCGAAGGCGGCCACGGCTTCCTGATCGCCCTTGAAGTCCGGCGACACGCCCGCCGTCAGCAGATCGCCCCGGTTCACCAGATCGCTCCAGTCGTGACGGAAGCCGCTGCGGCGATACTGGGCGCCGACGGCGACATCGACCGACCCGCCGGCCCAGGCCAAGGCCTCGCCGCTGGTCGAGGCGTCCACCGTCGTCAGGGTCGCCGCGCCCCGCAGGCCGGTTGAGCCGATCAGGCTGTCGATCAGGCCGGCGCTGTTCGCCGTCCCGGTCCCCAGATAGGCGCTGCCGAACGGGTTGAAATACTGGCAGGGTCCGACGCTGGGCGTCCCCGTCACGGCATTGCAGCTCGCCCCGCCCAGGCCGTTCAGCGCATTCTGCAAGGCGCTGCCGATGGTGTCGGGCTTGTCATAGGCGACGTGCTGACGGCTGCTGGTCGCCGACAGGTTCCAGGTCCAGCCATTAGCGAATCCCCCATCCAACCCTGCCGCCAGACGCCAGGTGCGATAGTCGAACTCCGCCTGCGACGCGCCGGCCTCCGCCCCCAGCAGCCGCCCCCGGAACAGCACCGCCTCGCCGAACGGATTGTCGGGATGGGTCGCCGGCACCGTCAGCGACCGCGCCAGGATCGGCAGAGACGGCGACTGGCGCGCAATGGTGTTGGTCGCCGACCACGCCCCTTGCAGCGACAGGGTCATGTCGCCCACAGGCCGTCGGTAGTCCGCGAACAGCTGCGTACGCGTCTCCTCCGGGGCCAGATCGAAGAAGTCCGAATAGTCCAGCCGGCAGAAGGCGTCCGTGGGCGAGTTCCGATAGGCGCTGCCGAACGCCGGATCGCCGCACGCCGGATCGGGCGAAAATCCATTCCGGCTGGGTCGGAAATAGGAGCCCGGCTGGCCGTAGCTGGTCACGGCCGTCCAGGCCGCGCGGCCATAGCGTTCGGCCTGGGTGAAGTCCCGCTCATCCGACCCCAGGGCCGAGCGATGGAAATGCGAGGCCGCCAGCGTCAGGTCTCCGCCCAGTAGGCCGAACCCGCCGAGCGCCTCGATCACGCTCTCGTCCGACCCGTCGGCGACGGCGTATTTGGCGCTGACCTCGGGGCGCTCCACGCCCCGCCGGGTGATGAAGTTGACCACGCCCGCCACCGCGTCGGAGCCATAGACCGCCGAGGCGCCGTCCTTGACCACCTCGACCCGCCGAAGCGCGATCATCGGAACCAGCGAGTTGATATCGACGAAGCCCGAGCCGTCCGTCGCCACCACGGCGCTGTTGGTCCAGCGCTGGCCGTCCACCAGCACCAGGGTCGACCCAAGGCCGAGATTGCGCAGGTTGAACTGGGCTGTGCCCGAACTCTGCGGCTGGTTCAGCTGATCGACCTGGGCCTCCGAGCCCGAGTTGGCCGTGACCAAACGGACCAGCTGAGCGGCATCGGCGATGCCGGCGGCGGCGATGGTTTCGCGGGCCACAGTCCCTACCGGCGCGATCCGCTCGCCGCCCGCGATCCGGGAGCCGGTGACCACCACATCGTCCACACGCGACGGCTCTTGGGCCTGGGCGACCGCAGCCGTCGCCAGCCAGACGATCGAGGCTGTCGTCATCAAGAAGTTGCGCTGCGTCATTCGGATACTCCCCCGCGATTGGCAGCGGGCTTCTATCCAGCGCTTGGTTTTTGCGAAAGCCCAATTTTGCAGTTTTGCAATTTCAGTTGTCGGCGAGACATCGTGCGCCATTGATCCCGCCATGTAACCGGTTACGGTGCGACAAAACATAACGGGTCAGGAAAGCAGGAAGCATGGCGAACGTCCGTCTGGTCGACGTGAAAAAGGCGTTCGGCGCCGTCGAGGTGCTGAAGGGCGTCGATCTGGAGATCGCCGACGGCGAGTTCGTGGTCTTCGTCGGCCCATCGGGCTGCGGCAAGTCCACCCTGCTGCGCACCATCGCTGGGCTGGAAGAGGCGACGACCGGGCAGGTTCTGATCGGCGACCGCGTGGTCAACGACCTTTCGCCGTCGGACCGAGGCATCGCCATGGTGTTCCAGTCCTATGCGCTCTACCCGCACATGACGGCTTATGAGAACATGGCCTTCGGCCTGAAGCTGGCCAAGACGGACAAGGGCGAGATCGATCGTCGCGTCCGCGCCGCCGCCGAGGCGCTCAGCATCACCGACTATCTGGATCGCAAGCCCAAGGCGATGTCGGGCGGCCAGCGCCAGCGCGTCGCCATCGGTCGCGCCATTGTGCGCGAGCCCGAGGTCTTCCTGTTCGACGAGCCTCTGTCCAACCTGGACGCCGCCCTTCGCGTGCGGATGCGCTATGAGTTCGCGCGGCTGCACGCCGAGCTGAAGACCACGATGATCTATGTCACCCACGACCAGGTCGAGGCCATGACCCTGGCCGACCGGATCGTGGTGCTGAACGCCGGTCGGATCGAACAGGTCGGCGCGCCGATGGAACTTTACGAACAGCCCGCCAACCTGTTCGTCGCCGGCTTCATCGGCAGTCCCAAGATGAACCTGCTGACCGCCGAGATCGTGGAGGCGTCGGCGACCGGCGCGACGGTGAAGATCACGGCCGGCGAGACGATCCGGATCTCTGTGGACGCCGCATCGGCCAAGCCCGGCGACGCCGTCACCCTGGGCGTCCGCCCCGAGCATCTGACCCTCAACGACGCCGGCGACGCCCTGAGCGCCGAGGTCATGTTCGTCGAGACCCTGGGCGCGACGACCATGGCGCACCTGAAACATCCGGCGACGCCAGACACGCTGACGGTTCAGCTGGCGGGCGAACTAGGGGCCAAGGCAGGCGAGCGACTGACGCTGCACGTGCCCGCAAAACAGGCCCACCTGTTCGGCGCGGACGGGAAAGCCTTCAAGCGCCTCTGACCCCTTCGCCTCAAGCAAAAAGGCTCAGTTCAGAACAACCCGCCGCGCCCCTGCCGGAATGACCAGTTCATCACTCGACCACGTCGCTGAACGGCCGTCGATACGAACGCGCTCCGGCCGCCCCTGCCCCGCCGGCCATTGCAGCACGAAGCCGCCCGGCGGCGTCGCGCCGTCGCCCAGGGTCAGCACATGGCCGCGCCGTTCCTTGCGGTAGGCGTAGGTCAGCGGCCCATAGGCCGTGCGCAAATCCCGCACGCCGACCCCCTCGGCGGTGTCCAGCCACGCCTCAGGTACGCCGGCCGCCAGCACTAGGGCGTGATCGCGGTCCCGCTCATAGGCGAACAGATCGAGCGCCGAGCGGATATAGTCGGAGCTGATCCAGGCGTGCGGCATGTCTCCGATGAAGCGCGGCTCGCGCTTTTCGCGCCCCACCACCTCGGCCCAGCCGTTCCAGGCCTCGGGCCGACGGTCGGCCATCAGGAAGTCCAGCACATCCAGCGCCCGGTCCTTCTGACCCAGCCGCACATAGGCGCCGACCAGCCGCCATTCGTAGGGGGTGTAGTCCTTCCACGCCGTGCGGTTGGTCAGACGGTTCTGGAAGTTTTCCCAGTAGCGATCGAAGGTTCGCGCCAGAAGCTCGGGCGGCAGATGATCCTGCTCGCCCGCTGGCGACAGGGCGATGGTGGTCGAGGTGGCGTCGAAATCGCCCCGGTCCGCAGCGCCGGCGATCCAGTCGATGCCGTGATGGGCCGCCGTCACCGTGATCGACGCCCGGATGTCGGCGGCGAACTGATCCCGCGCTGCCGCGTAGCGGGCCGCAGCCTCTACATCGCCCAGGGTCTCGGCGATGTAGACCGCGTCCTTGTAGCCCAGCAGGCCCCAGAAGTCGTCCCAGTAGGAATAGGCCGCCTTGTCCGAATAGCCCTCGTGACTGATCGTCGGCGGCAGCAGGCCGTACAGGTGACGCTGGTCCGGCGTCTGGAAGGCCGCCGTCCGGGTCGAGGCGCGCAGCTCGTCCATATAGGCGATCGCCTTTTGCACCTGCGGCCAGACCTGGCGCAGCAGGGCGTCGTCCTTGGTGTAGCGATAGGTTTCGGCGGCCAGGAAGACGAACTCGCCGTGGCTGTCGTTCTCGGGCACCGGATCGGCGCCGCGCGCATCGACGCAGCACGGGACCTTGCCGTTCTCGAACACATAGGGGGCGTACCAGCGCAGATAGGCGGCCGAATGCTCGGCCATGCCCAGCCGGTTCAACCCCTCGGCCATCATGGCCCCGTCGCGGATCCAGGAGCGGTTGTAGCTGCGTGTGCCGGGCTGAAGGATCGGCCCCTGACGCGACATCAGCATATGGGCCAGCGACGATTTTAGCGCGTCCTCGATCCGCTGGGCGGCGGGCGGCAACGTCAGTTCGACCCGATCCAGCTTCTCGCGCCATTCGGCGGCCAGCCGGGCCTCGACCGCGTCCAGCACAGCCGCCGCCTGCCCCACCTGCTCGGGCGCTAGGGTGTCGCCGGACAGCTGCGACACCCATCCGAACGTGCGCGTCTCTCCGGGTTGAAGCGTCACCTCGTAGGTCAGGGCGCCGGCGGCCAGACCTGTGGCGTCGGTCGTCGTCATGACCTCGGCGGCCGGTCGGCGCGCGGAGGGCAGGATCAGGGTCTGCGGATCGCTGCCGGCGTCGAAGGTCGCCAGCGCGACCTGATCCGGGGCCGCCAGCGGCTGTACCCGCACCGTGTCGTTCAGCTTCAGTTCGGCGGCGTTCCAGGCGAAATTCCCGATCGGGCTGACCCCGCCGGGAATAGTTAGGAACTGACGCGGCGCATTGACCTGCATCGGCCGGGCGGCTAGGGCCAGGGTCAGGGTGCGCGGCCGGCTGGAGGTGTTGGTCAGGTCGTAACGGCCCCAGAGCTGCGCCTGATCGGCCTGCCCGTCGGCGAAGCTGGTGATCTTCAGCGTCCAGTCGTCGGCGGTCCAGGTCACCGACGGGATCGGCAGGTCGCCGTCCTTCAGCCCCTGTTCGATATTGACGTCGGCCCAGGTGATCAGCCGCCCGTTGTCGACCACAAAGGGTTCGATACTGGGCCCGGCGCGGCGCAGTTCGATGGCGCCGTCCTCGCCGATCAGGCCGCTCTCGCCGCCCCCATCCACACCGACCAGGGTCCAGTAGGACTGCTCGCCGGAGAAGCCGCGCGGATAGAGGCCGCGCCGGTTTTCCTTGGCCACGGCTTCCAGAAACACCGTGCGGTCCGCGCCGAACGTCAGCGGTTCGACCTCGATCTCATTCAGCGCATAGGTCGTGGCCTGGGCCGCGCCCAGCCGCTGACCCGCGCCGGACGACCCGACGACGTCCGGCGCCGGAACGGGCGTCAGCGGTTCCAGCCTCACCCAGCGCGCCGTCGCCTCGGGCGTCCTCAACCAGTCGACGCCGCCGTTGCCGCTCGTGACCGTCGTCAGCGGCCGCCAGTCGCGCCCGTTGATCGAGGCCGAAACGCGATAGTCGCTCGCCGCGCCCCGCTCGCCCCAACGCAGGGTCAGGCCGCCGAACTCTCGCTCGTAACCCAGGTCCAATGTCAGGGCCGAGGCCTCGCCCACCGGCGGGGTCCAGGCGGTTTTTGGGTCGAGATCGACGGCGTTGGAGGCGGTCGACGCCGTGCGTCCATCGCTGGCGATCGGCTGGGGCGGGATAGGCGGATCGACCGGCAGTGCGCGCAGGGTCAGTTGGTCGATCTCGACCGAGCCCTTGCCGCCCTCGGCCGCGACCACGACAAATTCGACCCGCTCGGCGCGACGCAGGATCGTCTCGGGACTAGGCCCCCAGGCCTTGGAGACCTGACGGCGCTTGATGACGAATCTGGTCCAACCGTCTGGGAAGTCGTAGCGCGCCGTCTGCCTCCACCAGACATTGTCGGCCGAAGCGTCGGTCAGCTTGACCTCAAAGGTATTGGTCGGCCCGGCGCCCCGCACCCAGAAGCTGATCTCGTAGTTGTCGGGCAAATCAAACGGCAGCGGCCGGCTGAGCACCGCATAGCCCGCCTTGCCGTCGAAATCGTAGTCGAGGCGCACCGCTTTCCCGTCATGGCCGGCGACGGCGGAGACGGCGGCTTGAACGTCGGTCGAGGCGCTGGCCTCCCACCGCGTCGCGTCGTCCATGCTGTCGAGAACGCGCGTCTCCTGAGCGACGGCAGGCGCAGCCAAGGCGAGGGTCAGGACCGAGGCGGCGGCCAGCAGGAGATTACGCATCGAAACTCGCAGTTCTGGTCAGCCCTTCACGCTGCCCGCGAGCATGCCGCGGATGTAGTAGCGTTGCAGGGCGAGGAAGAGGATCAGCACGGGCGCGACCGTGACGACGGCGCCGGCCATCATCAGTTCGATGTCCTGCACATGCTCACGCGACAGGGCCGCGAGCGCCACCGGCAGGGTGTAGTTCGACTGGTCCGTCAGAATGATGAGCGGCCACAGGAAGTCGTTCCAGCTGCCCAGGAAGACGAACAAGCCCAGGGTCACGATGATCGGCTGCAAGGTCGGCAGGACCACGCGGCGGAAGATCTGGCCCTCGCTGGCCCCGTCGATCCGCGCGGCCTCCAACATCTCGTCGGGAATGCTCAACGCATACTGGCGCACCAGGAACAGGCCGAAGATGGACGCCAGCCAAGGCACCAGCGCCCCGGCATAGGTGTTCTCCAGGCCCATCGACTTCAGCATCAGGAACAGCGGCAGGGTGCCGATCTGGGCCGGCACCACCAGGGCGGCAACCAGGAACTGAAACAACCGCTCGCGCCCGGCGAACTTCAGCTTGGCGAAGGCGTAGCCGGCCGGAACCGTGAACCCCAGCGCCAGGATCGTCGCCAGTGTGGCCAGGGCGAAGCTGTTCCACAAATAACGGCCCATGCCCTGGTTCAGGAACAGGTCGCGATAATGCTCCAGCGTCCAGTGCGATGGCAGCAGCGGCGGCGGGAAGACGGCCGCCTCGCCCGTCGCCATGAAACTGACCGACACCATCCAGACCAGCGGGAACAGGACGATGATGGCGATGAGGCCGACGGCCAGATTGAGCAGAATGGCGCGAAGTTTCATTGATATGCCCCCACCCGCTTGGCGACCGCCAGCTGGACCAGGGTGATCGCCAGGATGCACAGGAACAGGACGAAGGCGACGGCGCTGGCGGAGCCCAGGTTCCACCATTTGAAGCCCTCTTCGTACATGAAGTAGAGCACCGTCACCGTGCTCTGGGCCGGCCCGCCTTGGGTTATCACATAGGGTTCGGCGAACAGCTGGAAGAAGCTGGCGACCGAGATGATCGAGACCAGCAGCATGGTCGGCGCGATGGCCGGCAGGGTCACATGGCGGAACTGCTTCCACGGGCCGGCGCCGTCGATGCGCGCGGCCTCGTACAGGTCGTCCGGCACGGTCTGAAGCACCGCCAGGAAGATCAGCATATTGTATCCGAAGATCTTCCAGACCACGAACATCAGGATCGCCGGAATGGACGTCGATGGATCGCCCAGCCAATCGACAGCAGGCAGGCCGATGCTCTCCAGCCCCCAGTTAATGACGCCATACCGGGTGTGCAGCAGATAGCGCCATACCACCGCCGTCGCGACCAGGGTCGTGACATAGGGGGCGAAGAACATCACCCGCCAGATCGGCCGCCACTTCACGACCCGCGCGTTCAGGATCACCGCCGCCGCCAGGGACGCCGCAATGGACAGGGGCACGCCGAGGACCGCGAAGGTCAGGGTGTTCTTCATCGCCCCCCAGAACAGCGGATTGATCAGAAGCCGCTCATAGTTCTGCAAGCCGACGAAACGCAGGTTGTCCAGGTTCGCCAAGGCGTAGATGTCGAAGTCGGTCAGGCTGAGCAGCAGGGCCGCGACCACCGGGATGGCGAAGAACAGGCCGATGGCGAGCATGGCCGGGGCGACGAAGGCCCAGGCCGCCCGCTCGCGCGCGCCGCGTCCGCGCGATGGCGTTACTGTGGCCAGTGTCGGATCGGCGACGGTCATATAGCCCTGCCCTGTTCCATCATCCAGCGACGCTTCTCCAGCAGTCGGTCGGCGCGACGATCGATTTCGGTGGCGGCGGTCTCAGGCGTGTATTCGCCGCGCACCATCCGTTCGGCGACGATCTGCATCTCCGTCACGATCCGCTCCCATTCCGGCACCTTGGGCACAGCCTTGGCGCGCGCCAGTTGTCCCCGGAAAGGCGCCAGCATCGGATCACGCTCCACGCCCGCAATGTCCCAGGCGCCCTGGCGTGCGGGCAGGTCGCCGACGATGGTGTTGAACCGGGCCTGCACCGCCGGTTCGGACAAATAGCGGACCAGGGCCCAGGCCGCGTCTTGGTGCGGGGAGGATTTGAAGACCGCCAGGCTGGACCCGCCCGGCGCCGAGGCGCCCAGGCCATTCGGTCCCGGCACGCCCGCCGTGGCCCAGTTCGGCTGGAACGACGCGGGCAGCTTGCTGCGGAAATCGCCCACGCTCCATGGCCCGGAAAAGTAGAAGCTGAAATAGCCCCTGGCGAACTCGGTCCAGACGTTGGAGATCTGCGTCGACGAGGCCAGCGGCGCCAACTGCTCGGCGAACAGGCTGCGATAGAAGGCCAGGGCCGCGACGAAGCCGGGGTTGGAGAAGTTTCCGCGCGTATCCCGATCTCGCAGCAGCGGCTCATCGATTTGAAGCCCAAAGGTCAGAAGCTGCTCGAACTCGTTCAACGGCAGCAGAATGGCGTAGTTGTCGCCGCTCGCCGCACGCTTGATCGCATGCATGGCCCGCTTCCATTCGGCCCAGTTCTCGGGCGGGGCGTCGAAGCCGGCTCGCGCCAGCAGATCCTTGCGATAGAACAACAACCGCGTGTCGACATACCAGGGCGTGGTCATGGCGCGGCCGGCGATCTCGTTGGTCTCCAGCACCGCCGGAAACTGGTCGGTCAGCAGGCTCGCGGCCTCGGCCGGGGTCGGCGACAGGGCGCCGATGGCGGTCAGCTCCGCCACCCAGGTATTGCCGATCTGGCTGACGTCCGGCAGCGAGGCCCCGGCGTAGGCGGTCAGCAGCTTCTCATGCGCGGCCGTCCACGGCAGAGGCTGAACCGAGACGCGGACGCCCGGATTGCGGCGTTCGAACTCGGGCATCAACTGCCCGACCGTCCCACCCTCATTGCCCATGGCCCAGAAGCGCAGCACGGTCTCGCCGTCAGGGCGCGAGGTGCAGGCCGCAGCCGCCCCTCCCGCCATCAGGGCCAGAGCGCCGCGCCTGTGGGCAGTTGCCGTCATCCGTTCATCCAGCCGCCGGTGAAGCCCGCGATGTCGAGCGCGCGGCGGATATTGGGCTCGCCGCGCATATAGCGCCAGACGAACTCGGACCTGTGGTTCTCGGTCATGATGACGATCGGCCCCTGGTCGATGCCCAGATAGTCGCCGTCCACCCAACCCACGCCATCCACGATCTTGCCGTGCAGCAGCGGCCCATCGCGCACCGTCAGTGTCGGATTGAAGCTGTCGAGGAAGCCCCACTCGGTATAGACGCCCGCGCCATACCGCGCCTTCATCGCCTTGACGCAGGGCACGACGATTTCGGGCGCGAAGGCGATGGAGCTGGCCGCCGCCGTCGGCGCGATGGTGCCGTCTTCGCGCTCGCCCGGACCGCGCGCAGAATAGCTGAAGAACTCGCGCTCCTTGCCATCGATGACCTGTTTGAAATCGCCCGGCCCGTCGCAGGCCGTCAGGCCCCAGACCTCGGACGAATAGCCCGTCCAGCCGCCGGGGTTGTCATGGGCGTATTTCTGCTGCGCGTAGACGGCGCGGCGGCTGTTTTCGAAATAGTCGAGGGATTCGCCCAGTTGGGCAGACTGCCCGCGCATCCAGGCGTCCTGAATGCCGCGGAAGTCGATGAACATATGGCTGTACTGGTGCCCGAAGATGGGCGCGAAATTCAGGTGCCAGCTGCCCCAGCGATCCGTCCAGCTCTCGTCATAGCTGGCCGCCCACTCGTGCCACACATTGACCGACACCGGATGGGTCGGGCTGCCGATGGCCAGCAGCAGCACCAGCATCCCCTCGTTATAGACGTGCCAGTCGGACGGAATGAAGCCGCTCTCGGGGTGCCAGCCCATGGTGATCCGGTTGTCGCGGATCACGGCCCACGGCCATTCGATCCGCTCATAAATGGCCTGGGCTTTCTGACGGATTTCCGCCTCGTCCGGATGACGGCCGTCGAAGTAGCGGGCGGCGAAAAACATGCCGCCGATTAACAGCGCCGTATCGACCGTCGACAGTTCGTTGGTACGGTAACGAAGCCCCGTCTCCATATCCAGGAAGTGGTAGAAGAAGCCCTTGTACCCCGACCTGCCGCTGGCCTCTGGACCCTGCGGCAGGTCATGGAAGAAGCGCAGCGTCGTCAGGGTCCGCTCTCGCGCCTCCGCCCGGCTCATCCAGCCGCGCTCGACGCCCACAGGCCAGCAGGTCAGGGCGAACCCGACCGCCGCCACCGAACAGAACGACGGCGTCGGCCAGCGATCCGGCGTCAGGCCGGTCTTGCGATCCGTGACCTTCTCGAACCAGCGGAACGTCCGCTCCTGAAGCTCCTCGATCTCCTGATCCAGCCGCATCGGCCGTCTCTGCGTCCCATTGACCGCCCCCGTCGCCGCCGCCTGCTGCGCCGCCGCCATCACCGGAAATCCGACGGCCAGAGCCGCCGCGCCTGTGGTGGTCCGCATCAGGAAGTTTCGACGATTCATGGGCACGCTCACTGGGTCTCAATCGAAAAAGAAAGGCCGCCTCGCGACAAGCACGAGGCGGCCAAGGCTTCAGGGTTTAGAAGGCGTAGCGGGCGCCGATCTGGAACGTCCGCGTCGGGAACAGCACCGAACTCGGACGGCCGAAGTTCGGGTTCGGGTTGGTCGCCGAACCCGTGCCTCCGTCAAAGCCGTTGTAGTTCTTGAAGTTGAACACGTTGATGGCGTCCACATAAACCGACAGCTCACCGGCGCCCGGCACGTCGAAGTTCTTCGTCAGACGGAGATCGAGGTTCCGATAGGCGAAGGCGTTCGGCAGGAAGAACTGTTCCTTCTCCGGATAGGCGCCATAGGGGCGGTAAACGAAGTTGGCGCCGCGTCCGTCGAACACATCGAAGGGCGTGCCGGAACCCAAGGTCAGAATGCCGGACAGCTGGAAATCGAGCGGCAGATCAACGATGCCGTTAGCCACGATGCGATGACGTTCGTCGTTTGCCGACGAACGCATCGGCGAGCTTTCCACCGAGAAGCAGTCGAAGCAGAAGTTGTCATTGCCGCCGTTCTGTTCAGCCTTGGACAGCGTATAGGCGATGTTGACGCCCCAACCGGAGTCCCGCGTGTAGCCCTTATCCAGCTTGACGTAGAGCGCCTTGAACGTCCGCTCCTTGTTGTGATCGGATACCAGATACGAGCGGTAGGGGTTCGCGCCGCCGGGGCCGCAGAAACCGCCGTTGTCGCCGAAACCATTGCCGTCGTTGCCGCGCGTTGGTTCGCGGCAGCGATTCAGATACTGCCAAGTGAACTCGTTTTCGGTCTTGCCGTAGGCGAGGGTGAACTCGGTCTGCCAATCGCCGACCCTCTGACGAATGCCCAGGTTGAACTGATCCGTGCGAGGCGGCTCGAAGTCGTTCTTCAGCAGGAAGGCTTCGCCCTTGGCCGGGATGTTGGCCAAGATGGCGTCAAGTCCAGCCGTGGTTTCGTAGGACGCATTCCACAGGATCGGATCCGACGAACTGCCGTTCGCCACGCCGGCCGGGCGGCCTGTGGTCGAGAAGAAGACGTTTTGCGTGAAGTCAAACGGCTTGGCCAGTTCGTCGAAGGCGAAGTTGAACTGAACACGGTCGTAGTAGCGACCGGCGCCGCCGAACAGAACTGTGCTGCGATCGCCGAAGACATCATACGAGAAGCCAATGCGAGGCTGGAAGGCCTTTTTGAAAGGGTCCCGATTGTCGCCGGTCGAGATGTAGTCGTTGATGTTGAACCAGCTCGGCGCATAGCCGGCAGGCTTGCCGCCATCGGTCGAAGCGATCCACTGGTTGAGCCCTGCGACCACCGAAGCGGGCGTGACATACTTCTTGTTATCGGCGTTGGTCTCGTAGTCCCAGCGCAGACCCAAATTCAGTTCAAGCTTGTCCGTGATCTGCCAGTCGTCCTGCGCGTACAGGCCGATGACGGTGTTAGTCAGGTCAACCGTGGGGAATTCGTTGCCCAGTTGAACACGATACGGGACGGCAGCATTGCCGCTGGCCGTACCGTTTAGGTCATAGAAGACCTGGGGATTACGGCCGAACTCCTTGACGACCTCATAGTCTTGGCGGCTGACCTTGGCGCCCAGCTTGATCGTGTGATTGCCGTTGAACTCGATGTCGTTGAACGTCAGATCGTTGCGGATGGTGAGCGCGTTGTCGCTGATGTCCTGACGGCTGCCGGAGCCGCCGATGTTCAGGATCGAGACGCCGCCGAACGGGTCATAGCCGTTCTCGAAGATACGGTAGCTACGTCCAGTCTGATTGAAGTTTACCGCCGTCGGATTGTAGTTGTAGTTGCGATAATCGACCGCCAACTCATTCAGGAAGCCGTCGCCCTGCCACTGATAGCGAAGGTTGGCGCTCTTCGTCGTCTGCTTCAGACCGCTCGCGCGTTCGATAGAGTTGGCGCCGCCGACGCCCGTCACATCTGCTTCGTCACGATAGGTGACGCTCAGATCGATCAGATGCCCCTCGGCCGGCTGGAAGCTCAGCTTGCCGAAGTAGAGGTCTTCCTCGAACGGCGTCGCGAAGGTGCCGATATATTGACCGAACTGACTGACATAGGCCGGGTTCTGACGGCCTAGCGTCACGGCAGCTGCGCGATATTCTTGCTTGTGCTCATAGCTGCCGAAGAAGTGCAGCTTGTCTTGAATGATCGGCCCGCCCAGAGCGGCGCCGTATTGCTGAACTTCGAGCGCGGGCTTTTCACGGCCTGCCGCACGCGAAAACTCGTCTTGCTTGATGAAATCTTGGTCCCGATAAGTGCCGAAGATTTCGCCGTGGAACTCGTTGGTGCCGGAGCGCGTCACGGCCGTGATGATGGCTGACGAGGCCTGCTCGTATTCAGCCTTGAAGTTCTGGCTGACAACGCGGAATTCCTGGACGGCCGCCTGCGGGAACGGATTGCCGCGGCTGTCGTCCTGACCGACGATGCCCCCGGCGATGATGTTCGACTTCAGGCTGGCGCCGTCGATGAAGGCGTTGACGGACTCGGCGCGCTGACCGCCTGCTGTGATCTGAACTTCGGACTCATTGGTTCCGACCCGCACGCCCGGCGCCAGAGCCGCGAAGTTCAGGAAGTTGCGGTTGATCTGTGGCAGGGTTTGGATTTGCTGGGTCGTGACGTTGGTGGCGTTCTCAGGCGTGCGCACCTCGACCAGGCGACGCCCGGTCACGACAATATCTCCCAGGTTAGCCGCATTGGCGTCAGCCGCGCTGGCCGCAGCGCCTGCCACAGCCAGATCCAGGTTGCCGACCTGACCCACGCCGATCGAGACGGTGTCGGTCGCCGTCTCGTTCTCGGCTGTCGTCGCCGTGATTTCGTAGGTACCGGGACGCAGGCCCGACAGCGTATAGCCACCCTGTGCGTTCGCCGTGGTGCGGCTGGTGAAGCCCGACGCGACGTTGCGCGCGACGATGGTGGCGCCGGCCTCGACCGTCGCGCCGTCCGTCACATTGCCTCGGATCGTCGAGGTGGCGACCTGCGCCTGCGCCCCACCGACGACCGCCATGCTGATGGCAAGCGCCGATGCGGCGGCCAAGGCGGCCTTACGCGTGTTGAACTGGGTCATCCTGAGCTTTCCCCTCCTGATGGGATCGGTTTTCAGCGACATGGCTGGCCTACCCTTTGTTGAACCTGGCGGACGAGGCCGCCGCGGTGGACTGGCGTTCGACCAGGATCGGCCGAACGATTTCGCAAGCGGTGTCCGTGGCGTCGGCGGTCGCGCCGGCCTGGACCAGACCAATCAGGCGTTCGACGCCCCTTCGGCCGATTTCCGCGATGTTGACGCGCATGGTGGTCAGCGCGGGCCGCATCAGGGCGGCGATGGGCACATCATCGAAGCCGACGACGGCGATGTCCTCGGGGCAGCGCACGCCCGCCTCCTGGAAGGCCAACAGCGCGCCGACGGCCATCATGTCGTTGGCGGCGAAGACGGCGTCGGGCCGCTCCGTCATGGACAGAAGCTGGGTCGCGGCGCGGTGGCCCGACGCCTGAGAGAAGTCGCCTTCGACGATGATCGGATCATGACCGTCGAGCGCCGCCGTATAGCCTGCCGCGCGCGTGTCCGCCTCGATGTTGCCGGCGGCGCCGCGAATGTGAGCGATGCGCTTGCGGCCGGTGGACCGCAGATGCTGGACCGCGCCGACGGCGCCGCCGTGGTTGTCGATCATGATGGACGCCCGGCCCGGCTCTGCCGCGCCGCCGTTCATCAGCAGGACCGGCATACGACCGGCGAATTCGGACGACAGGTTCGCCGCGCCCAGATGCGGCGACAGCACGATCATGCCGTCCACCCGCCCGCGCATCGAGCGCACGGCGGCCAGGGTGTCTTCCGCGCCGTCATGCGAACTGGAGACGATCAGATGCTTGCCGTGAGCGCGGGCGGCGAGGTCCATGCCCCGGATCAGCTCGGAGAAGAACTCGCCGAACAGGTCAGGCAGTATGACGCCGATCGTGTCGTTCTTGCTGGTCGACAAACTGCGGGCGCCGAAGTGCGGGACATAGCGAAGGTCCTCGACCGCATCGAGCACGCGCTGGCGCGTCGCGTCCGAGGTCACACCCAAACCGTTCAGCACACGAGAGACGGAAGCCACCGACACATTGGCGCGTTCAGCCACGTCGCGCATGGTGGCGGCCTTGGCGAAAGGCTGGCCCTCCTGCCGTGCAGACGCAGCGCTAGGCGCGGCCATGTCCAATCGAACTCTCCCTGCTCCCTATCGTCCCGGCCCCTTTTCGAAGATCCGTCGATAAGCGATGTAAGCGGTTACATCACACAGGAGCGATGTGCGCCGCAAGCGCCGTTCAGCCACATTTCAGGCGATTTTCGATCTCTGTCAGAGCAGTCACAACGGACAACGACAGCTAAGTCGCTGCTTTGACTGCACTCTTCATAAGCCTGCTCAGGCGAACAGAATAAGGCGACTACAACAAGCGCGCGCCTTGGTCGCAGTAGCCGTCAGCGATCCGAGTCGCGGCCGCGCCCCCATACGAAAAGACCCGCGCGCCGAAGCTGCACGGGCCGCAATCACGATGCGAAAGACGAATCTATGCCGGATTAAGCTCATCCAGCTTGCCGCGCAGCATCTGCAGCATGGCGGAGAAATCGCGGCCGCCGTGCCCGATCCCGTCGAACAGGGCGTAAAGCGCCTCAGCCTGCGCGCCCAACGGCGTCGAGGCGCCGGATTTCGCCGCTGCGTCCTGGGCCAACTTCAGGTCCTTCAACATCATGGCCGTGGCGAACCCGCCCTGATAGTCGCGATTTGACGGCGCGGTCGGCACCGGACCCGGCCAGGGATAGTAGCTGGTCACGCTCCAGCACTGACCCGACGACTTGGACGCGATCTCGAAGAACCGTTCGGGATCCAGGCCCAGCTTTTCGGCCAGGGCGATGGCCTCGCATGTGCCCAGCATGGAAATGCCGAGCAGCATGTTGTTGCAGATCTTGGCCGCCTGCCCCGCGCAATGATCGCCGGCGCGGATGGTGATGCGGCTCATGGGCTCCAGCGCCGCCTCGACGCGGGCGAAGTCGCCCTCGTCGCAGCCGACCATGAAGGCCAGCGTGCCCGCATCCGCCGCCGCTGTGCCGCCTGACACGGGCGCGTCGGCAAAGGCGTAGCCGGCCGATTTAGCCAACCCGGCGACCTTGCGCGCGGTTTCGACGTCGATGGTCGAACAGTCGAGCAGCAGGGCGGTCGATGGCGCCGCGCCGATGATCTGTTCGGAATAGACCTTCAGCACATGCGGCCCGGCCGGCAGCATGGTGATGACCACCTCGGCGTTCTTGACCGCCTCGGCGACAGATCCGGCCGCGACGCACCCCGCCGACGCGGCCCGTTCCAGCGCCTGCGCCGACAGATCGAAGGCGGCGACCGCATGGCCCGCCTTGGCCTGGTTCGCGGCCATGCCGCCGCCCATATTGCCCAGGCCGATAAAGGCGATCTTGGTCATGGTGTCTCTCCCTTTGTCGGCGCCGCGGTCAGGCCAGCGGCGTCCATTTTTCATTGTCCGGCAAAGGCGCGAACAGCGCATCCAGCGTCTCGTCGGTAACGCCCGTAAGGTCCGCCGGGGACCATTTCGGCGCATTGTCCTTGTCCACGATCACGGCACGCACGCCTTCCTGGAAGTCGTGGGTGCGCGCCACGTGGCCGCCAAGGGCGTATTCCATCGCCATATTGTCGGCGAAGGTGTTCAGCGTCGCGCCCGTCCGGATCTGGCGCAGCGAGACCTTGAGCGACTGTGGCGACTTGGTCTTCAGGGTTTCCAGCTGCTGCAGCGCCCACTCCGACCCGTCCGCCTCAAGCGCCTGGAAAATCTCCTCGACCGTGTCGAAGGCGAACAGCCGGTCGATGGCCTCGCGGTGGGCCGACAACGGCGCAGGCCCCGCATCCCCGGCGTGGCGCGCCACAACCGACGACGGATCGGCGGGCTCGCGCATCAGATCGGCCTTCAACGCATCGATGCGATCTGCGGACACGAAGTGCGTGTGGATGCCCAGGGCCACCGTATCCGCCGCCTTCAACCGCGCGCCCGTCAGCGCAAGCCAGACGCCGGTCTGGCCCGGCAGGCGCGGCAGGAACCAGCCGCCGCCCACGTCGGGGAACAGGCCGATCCCGGTCTCGGGCATGGCGTAGGTGGTGCGCTCGGTCGCCACCCGAATGTCGGCCGGCTCGGAAATGCCGACCCCGCCGCCCATGACGATGCCGTCCACGATCGCGATGATCGGCTTGGGATAGTCGAACATCAGGTGGTTCAACCGGTACTCGGCCAGGAAGAAGGCCTTGGCCTCCGACGCATCGCCCGCCCCGCTCTCGGCGATCATGCGAATGTCGCCGCCCGCGCAAAAGCCCCGCTCGCCCGCATGGTCGACCAGTACAGACTTCACGCCGTCGTCGCCGCGCCAGGCCAGCAGCGCCTCCGTCATCGCCTCGCACATCGTCCGGTTCAATGCGTGGATCGCCTTGGGCCGGTTCAGGGTGATGCGACCGACGCCGTTTTCGATCCGGGTGATGACTTCGGCGTCGCTCACTTGGTCATCTCCCGCGCGATGATCACCCGCATGATCTCGTTGGTCCCTTCAAGGATGCGGTGAACCCGCAGGTCGCGCACGATCCGTTCCAGCGGATAGTCCTTCAGATAGCCATAGCCGCCGTGCAGTTGCAGGGCCTCGTCGGCGATCTGGAAACAGGCGTCGGTGGCCAGACGCTTGGCCATGGCGCACCATTTGGTCTTTTCCGGATGGTCGGTGTCGATGGCCCAGGCGCCGCGCAGCACCATCAGACGCGCCGCCTCCAGGTCCGTGGCCATGTCGGCCAGCCGGAACTGCAGCGCCTGAAACTCGCCGATCGGGCGGCCGAACTGTTTGCGGGTGGCGACGTAGTCCTGCGCCGTCTCCAGCGCCAGCCGCGCCCCGCCCAGCGAACAGGCGGCGATGTTCAGGCGCCCGCCGTCCAGACCGGCCATGGCGTAGCGGAATCCCGCCCCCTCTTCGCCCAGCAGGTTGGCGACCGGCACGCGACAGTCATCGAACTGGACGATGGCGGTCGGCTGGGCGTTCCAGCCCATCTTCTTTTCCTGCGCGCCGAACGACAGGCCGGGCGTTCCGGCCTCGACCACGATCGCGCTGACGCCCCTCGGACCCTCGCCGCCAGTACGGACCATGACGACATAGACGTCCGACGTGCCCGCGCCGGAGATGAAGGCCTTGGAGCCGTTCAGCACATAATAGTCGCCGTCGCGCACGGCCGTGGTCCGCAGCGCCGCCGCATCCGACCCCGAACCCGGCTCGGTCAGGCAGTAGGAGGCGATCTTTTCCATCCCGACCAGCGACGGCACGAACCGGCCGCGCAGATCGTCCGACCCGAACCGATCGATCATCCACGTCGCCATATTGTGGATCGAGATGAAGGCCGCCGTCGCCACGTCGCCGCGCGACAGCTCTTCGAAGATCACCGCCGCCTCGACCCGGCCCAAGGCCATGCCGCCGTGCTCCTCGCCCGTGTAGATGCCGCAGAAGCCCATCTCGGCCGCCTGCTTCATCACCGCGACGGGGAAATGCTTGTCCTCGTCCCAGTGCGCCGAATGCGGCGCCAGCTCGGCCTCGGCGAAGGCGCGGGCGGCGTCCTGAATGGCGCGCTGATCGTCGTTAAGGGCGAAATCCATAACGGCCTCAGCGCATCGTCGGAATGACGAACGAACTGTCCGAATGCTCCAGGGCCGAGTCCGGCCAGCGGGCCGTCACGGTCTTGGTCTTGGTCCAGAAGCGGACGCCCTCCATGCCGTGCTGGTTGATGTCGCCAAAGGCCGAACGCTTCCAGCCGCCGAAGGTATGGTAGGCGACCGGCACCGGGATCGGCACATTGATCCCGACCATGCCGACATTGACCCGGGCGGCGAAGTCGCGCGCCGCGCGGCCGTTCTGGGTGAAGATGGCGACGCCGTTGCCGTATTGGTGGTTCGACGGCAGGGCCAGCGCCTCCTCGAACGTCTCGGCGCGCACGATTTGCAGCACCGGGCCGAAGATTTCCTCCTGATAGGACGACATCTCGGGCTTCACATGGTCGAACAGCGACGGGCCGATGAAATAACCCTTCTCGTGACCTTGCAGGCTGAAGTCGCGACCGTCGACGACCAATTCGGCGCCTTCCTGCACGCCCTTTTCGATCCAGCCCGCGACACGCTCGCGGTGCTGGGCCGTGACGACAGGGCCATAGTGAGCGCCCGCATCGGTCGAGACGCCGACCCGCATCGAGGGGATCTCGGCGACCATCCGCTCGCGCAGTTCGTCGGCGGTCTTCTTGCCGACCGGCACCACGACCGGCAGAGCCATGCAGCGTTCGCCCGCCGAGCCATAGGCCGCGCCGGACAGATCCTTGATCACCTGATCCATGTCGGCGTCGGGCAGAACGATGCCGTGGTTCTTGGCGCCGCCCATCGCCTGGACGCGCTTATGGTTGGCGGCGCCGGTCTGATAGACATAATGGGCGATGTCGGACGAACCGACGAAGCTGACGGCATGGACCAGCGGATGGGTCAGGATGGCGTCGACCGCCGTCTTGTCGCCGTGCACCACGTTCAGCACGCCATTCGGCGCCCCCGCTTCCAGCATCAGTTCGGCCAGACGCACCGGCACCGACGGATCGCGCTCGGACGGCTTCAGGACGAAAGTATTGCCCACCGCGATGGCCACGCCGAACATCCACATCGGGATCATGGCCGGGAAGTTGAACGGGGTGATGCCCGCCACCACGCCCAGCGGCTGGCGCATCGAATAGACGTCGATGCCGGGGCCGGCGCCTTGGGTGTATTCACCCTTCAGCGCGTGCGGGATGCCGCAGGCGAACTCGATCACCTCCAGCCCGCGCTGGATGTCGCCCTTGGAGTCGGCGATGACCTTGCCGTGCTCGCTGGACAGCAACTCGGCCAGTTCGTCCATCCGCGCCTCGACCAGGCGTTTGAAGTCGAACATGACGCGGGCGCGGCGCTGGGGATTGGTCGAGGCCCAGCCGTCGAAGGCGTTCTGCGCCGCCTGGACCGCACGATCGACCTCGCCCGTCGTCGCCAGTTGCACGCGAGCCTGCACATCCCCGGTGTTGGGATTGAACACGTCGCTGAATCGTCCGGACGCGCCGTCGAAAGCCGCACCGTCGATGAAGTGGCGAATGTCGCGCATGGCCTGGGTGTCCCTGTTGGTTTTTTTGTTGCGGCTATGGCTATCACCCCTGCGCGCCGGTCGATAATGCAAAATTGCAGGCAACATTCTGCGTTTTTGCAAGCTAGCTAGACGGCCATGTACGACTGGGACGATCTGCGCATCTTCATCGCCGCGGCGCGCGCGGGCTCGCTGGGCGGTGCCGCGCAGCGGTTGGGCATCGACGCCGCCACGGTCGGGCGTCGGGTCGCCCGACTGGAAAGCGCGCTGAAATCCACCCTGGTCGTCCGCTCGACCACCGGGCTCCAGTTGACCGCCGCCGGCGCCCAACTGCTCGATATCGGTCTCGAGGCCGAAAGCGCGATGGAGGCCGCCGGTCGCGTGACCCAGCCCGACGCGCCCGCCGGCGTCGTTCGCGTCAGTGCGTCTGAGGGATTTGGCGTCACCCTGATGGCGCCCGCCCTGCCCGCGCTGCGCCTGACGCATCCGGGTCTGAGGATCGAGCTGGCGGCCACCTCCGGCTTCCTGTCGCCCACGCGCCGAGAAGTCGACATGGCGATCACCTTGGCCGCGCCGCATGCCGCACGCCTGATCGTCGAGCCGTTGACGCCGTATCAGCTGGCCCTCTACGCCTCGCCCGAGCACCTGCATCGCAACGGCGTTCCGGAGACTGTCGACGACCTGAGCCGCTTTGACATCGTCGGCTATATCGACGATCTGATCTATGCGCCCGAGTTGCGCTATCTGGACGAGGTCCAGCCGGGTCTCGCGCCCCACGTCGCCTCGTCTTCGATCCGGGCGCAGCGGGAGATCATCGCCGCCGGGGGCGGCGTCGGCGTCCTGCCGTGCTTCCTGGCCGAAGGTCTGGTGCGCGTGCTGCCGTCGATCCTGATCGAGCGTCGCTTCTGGCTGGCCACCCATCGTGATGTCCATGACACCGCGCGTCTGCGTACCGTGCGTTCGTGGCTGAAGACCCTGTGCCAAGAACAACAGTCCAGCTTGAGGCCATTCTGACTTCGGCAGAGAAATCGAAGTGTGGTTCGCCGCACACACCCGTGCGTTTTTGAAAGTTCGGGGAACGGAGGTCTCGCTCAAATCTTAATAGAGGACGAACGAGGCCTGCCATGACACTGACCTTCAGCCTGACATTGATGACGGCCCTGCTGGGCGCCCCGACCGGACCGCTGCTCAAGGACGCGGCCCTGTACAGCGCGCCTCAACCCGCCATCGAACGCGCCGTCGCGCCCAAGGCCGAGAGCACCGACCGCTTCAGCGTGCGTCTGCGTTGCACCGCCTTGGCGTCGGGCCACGTCACCGACTGCGTCGTGCTGGAAGAAACCCGTCCTGGAATGGGCTTTGGCGAAGCCGCCCTGGCCCTGATGAACGGCGCCGAAGTCACCCCCATTATGGACCGCGGCCGTGCCGTAGATGCCCCCTTCGAACGCACCATCGACTTCACGCCGTAGGCCACAGTTCAGCCTCATATGAAAAGTCCCCGGTTGCTCGCAGCCGGGGACTTTTTCGTATTCGATTATGTCTAGGACAGTAGCGATTTCCCTCGCCCTTGGCGGACGAGGGAAACGCCAGCTTATCGCGCAGGCGCGATGCGCCACACCGTATTGGACAGATCGTCGGCGACAAACAGCACACGCCTGGCGCCATCGAACGCGACGCCGACGGGACGGCCGCGCGCCTTGCCGTCCTTCAGGAAGCCTGTGGCGAAATCGACGGGCTGACCCGCTGGACGACCGGCGTTGAACGGCACCCAGACGACCTTGTAGCCGGACGGATCCTGGCGGTTCCAACTGCCGTGCATGCCGATGAAGGCGCCGTTGGCGAACGACCCGCCAAAACCGCCATTGCGGGCGAAGTCCAGGCCCAGGGCGGCGACGTGCGATCCCAGGGCGTAATCCGGCCGAATGGCCTTGGCGACCATCTCGGGATTCTGAGGCATCACGCGCGGATCGCGGTTCTGGCCCCAGTAGCTGTAGGGCCAGCCATAGAAGGCCCCATCGCGCACTTGGGTCAGATAATCCGGGACCAGTTGCGGCCCCAGTTCGTCGCGCTCATTGACTACCGACCACAACAGATTGGTGGTCGGCTCGATGGCCAGGGCCGTCGGATTGCGAATGCCGGTGGCGATCGTGCGCCGTGCGCCGGTCGCCCGGTCGATCTCCCACACCGTGGCGCGCTCTTCCTCGACCGCCATGCCGCGCTCGCCGATATTTGAGTTCGAGCCGGTGCCGACATACAGTTTCGACCCGTCCGCGCTGGCGGTCAGGGACTTGGTCCAGTGGTGGTTGATGCGCGACGGCAGCTCCGTCACCCGCTCGGCGGGCGTGGCGATGCCGGTCTGGCCGGGCTGGAAGGCGAAGCGAACCAGCGCCCCCTGTTCGGCGACATAGAGATAGCCGTCGACATAGGCCATGCCGTAGGGCGCATCGAGGTTGTCCACCAGAACGGTCCGCAGTTCGGGAGTGCCGTCGTTGTTCGCGTCGCGCACCAGGGTGATGCGGTTGCCGCCTTTGATCTTGGTGTTGCCCTGCTTCTTGATGACGCCGGCGATCACATCCTTGGGCCGCATGGCGGGCGCATGGCCGCCGCGCCCTTCGGCGATCAGGACGTCGCCGTTAGGCAGGACCAGCATCTGACGGGGAATCTTGAGATCCGTAGCGAAGGCGCTGATCGTAAAGCCTTGCGGCACCTTCGGCGTCTCGCCGTTCCAGCCCGCCGGCTGGCTGATCTTCATCGGCGGCACCAGCGTCTCGTTGACCTTTGGCAGGTCGGGCGTCGCGCCGGTCTGGTTCAGTTTCGGGTCGCTGGCGTTGCCGCACGATGCGACCGTCAGGGCCATGGCCAGGGTGGCGGCGCTGGCGGCGAGCAGGTTCTTGTTCATCGGACGCTCTCCCGCGCGGCATAGGCGGTCCAGCCGGCGACCAGGACCAGGATTGTGCAGAGGATCGACAGGATCAGACCGAAGGCTCCGACAGAGCTCCAGGCGTCCTGGCTGTGTTTGAAGGCGTTCACCAGCCCCAGCACCCAGGCCAGCGCAAGCGCGACCAGATGCACCGTCGCCCGACGTGAACGCCCGTGGCGCAGGCCGACGACGAAATCAAATATCGAAAACAGGCCGGCGACACCGCCGAATACCAGCGCTCCGGTGATCAGCCAGGCCGAGAAGTTCGTCCACTGGACCTCGGCCGTCTTCAGATAGGCGATGTCGGTGAACAGGGCGAAGGTGAACAGCGCGATTGGAAACGCCAGCAATAGCCAATGCAACGGTCGAACGACCGCATCCTTCAATCCATGGGTGCTCATGCCAGCCCTCTCCGTAAAGTCTGGCTTGGCTAACCGTCTGAACGGGAAATGGTTCACCGGCTTTCGCCGCGCTGATCTCATGGCGCCGGAACTAGCAGCGCGTTCTCGCCCTCAGTGGCTCACTAACAACCGTCGCGGACGTGCCGCCAGACCGCATCGACAATGCCGATCAGCGTCCCGGAGTCAGCCGACCCGATTGGACCAATCTGCGTAAAGGTCTAGCGCCTTCTGCGGCGATGAGATCCACCAGGAATAGCCATTACGCCGTCCGACGGAGATTTCATTGACGTCGTCATGGATGGTCTGATCCTTGTCGCCGAAGATCGGACGCCCGGTCACCAGATCGTAGTTGCGAGACCAGATCGGCCCCGCCCCGGCCTTGTCGATCAGCTTGCGTCCGTCGTCGGTCATTTCGAAAGACTTGTCATAGACACGCACCGCCCGAAGCCATTCGGCGGCGCCCCGAACGGCGGCCTTGATCTCCGGCGACGGGTTCTCCTCGCCCATCAGGAAGATCAGGATATCGGTTGTTTCGCCGCTTGCGATGGATCGCGGCTCGTAGTTCCGAGCGCTGGTTGGAACCAGTCGCATGGGCTCGACCTGCTGCGGCCAGCCAAGCAGTCGATCCCCTTGACGCACCTGTGCCGCGAGGATCACGTCGATCGCCTTCCGGGTCGCCTCGGCCGCCCGTGTCTCCAGCTCAGCCGGCACGAAGTCGAAGCCCTCAGCGCCATGCGCGACGTCACGAAGCAGCATGGCCGCGTTCGCCACCGCATTGTCATTGAAGGTGATTGAGTCGTGGAAGCCGCCTTCGAGCGGCCAGATCTGAGGCCAGCCGCCATTGGGATACTGCGCGTTCAGCAGATACCGCACGCCTCGGATCACGCTGGCGCGCCAGGCGTCGCCGTCGCGCTCGGGCGCATGGGCGGCGACCTTGGCCAGGAAACGCATTTCCGACCACGTCGCCTCGTTGTCCAACGTGCCAACGAAGGTCCAGAAGCGATCCGCCGGCGCATCGAAGTTCGCCGGGTTCTGCTCCATGGTTTCGGCATCGTTGGAGAACCGCTGACCCGGCAGGCGCGCAATGCTGCGATCCTGGTTTTTGCTCCATCCGCCGGCGGGCGTCTGGAAACTGACGATCGCATCCGCGACGGCCCGGGCTTCGGC
Source organism: Acanthamoeba sp. SK_2022c (assembly GCA_027944975.1). Lineage (NCBI taxonomy): Eukaryota > Discosea > Longamoebia > Acanthamoebidae > Acanthamoeba > Acanthamoeba sp. SK_2022c. The sequence goes on along the minus strand of JANDKB010010140.1, from coordinate 4,424 downwards.
CGTGGCGTACCAGTCGGCAGGCCGGTCCAGCGGCATGTTGTAGTGGGCGGGTCCGACGGCCTTGGGCGGCGGCGGCGGAGCAACTCCTGCGGGAAGCTCGCCCGCGAGCGCGGCGCGGTCGGCCTGATGCTGGGCCTGAGAGCGCGCCAGATACTCGGCCCACGGACCGCGCTCTGCGTCGGGCAAGGCGCCGATCCTGTCGCTGGTCAGACCCACCGCCGGCGTGTTCAGCCGCAGGACTTCAGCCTGGGCGACGCCGGCAACACCCCCCACAAGCGCGACCGCGCCAAATGCCAGGATAGAACAGGCGGACAGGATTTTCATCGCGCTAACTCCCACAACTTTTTTGGTTTTCATGTTTGTCTGGATCGCAGGCCAGTGACGCCGGACGACTCGGTCACCTTGGGGCCTTGGCCGTCCAGGGTGTCGATGTTGCAGTCGCGGAAACGCCAGTTCTCGGCATTGGCGATGGCGCCCGCATCTTGCACATCCCAGTCCAACCGCTCGAAAATGAAGTCTTTCAGCGGCGCTTCGGGATAGGCGGCGGCGGCGAATCCGACCTTGCCGCCGACGGCCTTGATGTTCGACAGGCGAACATCGTGGATGCGGGGAATGCCCTGTTCACGCGGGACCGGCGTGGCGAGCGCGCGCCAGTAATCCGGCACGTCCGCGATGCCGTCCGGGATCTGGGCGTAGCTGTAGTTTGGGTACCAGTTCAGATTCACCTGCATCAATGTGCGCACGTCCTGCAGATGGATGTCGCGCAGGCGGATGTTGGAGATCACGCCGCCGCGTGTGTGGCCTGATTTGAAGAAGATCCCCAGCGGGACCGGATACTCGATCCTCAGCCCAGAGACTTCGATGTCGTCAAATCCGCCAGATGTCTCCGATCCGAAGGTCATCCCGGGCAGGGCGTCACGAACGATGCAGTCGCGAATCTTCACCTGACGACACGGACGGGCTACCCGCAGCCCGTCCCAGTCGCGTCCGGCCTTGATGCAGATCGCGTCGTCGTTGACCGACAGGTCGCATCTCTCGACCAACACCCGCTCCGATGAATCGATATCGATGCCGTCCGTCGAGGGGCCGCGTCCGCCGATGTTGTTCCTGATGATCAGGTCGGCGACCTTCACGTCCCGCGAATAGCAGACGTGGACGGTCCAGAAGCCCGATCGCGCCAGATTCAGACCGGAAACCTCGACCTGCTGTGAATCGTAAACGTGGACCAACCGCGGACGGCGGCAGTCGTAGTCGGCCGCCCATCGCAGGTCGCGCGGATCATAATCGCGTCGCAGCGCCCAATAGGAGTCCCAGAAGACCTTGCCGTCTCCATCGACCAGACCCTCACCCGTGATCTTGGTGTTCTGCTGCTGATAGACATTCAGCAAGCCGGCGGGCCAGTCCATCTCAACGCCTGCAACACGCGTGCGAACCATCGGATAGGCGGTCAGATCCTGAACGCCGCGCAGAGTGGCGCCGCGTTCGATCGACAAGGTCACCCCCGACTTCACGAATAGCGAGCCTGACAGGTACAGACCGGGCTTCAGGACCACGACCCCTCCGCCCTGCCCTGCCGCTGCGTCGATGGCGGCCTGGATAGGACGCGTGTTGATGGCGACCCCGTCACCCACCGCGCCATAGTCAGACGCGTCGAACATGCGCAAATGGCTCGCCTGTGCAAACGCCGACGTCGCTCGCGTAAAGGCGCTCACGACACCCAGTTGCAGAAGCGTGCGGCGATCGGCGCGCATCTAGATTTCCCACATTCTGTTCTTTCGTCTCACAATAGTGGACGATATAAGGCTGGCAAGAGATACCGATAGTTGATCGTCAGAATTTGACACCGGTTACGTTGCGGCTCGCTGTCCAGGTGCGCCACCAACCATCATGCGCGGCCCGGAGCGGCGCCGGAGGAAAACATGGCCCTGCCAACCCGACCCTGCCTTGGCCTGATTGCAGTTCTGATGAGCTCGGCCGCCCTGTCCGGCCCCGTTCTAGCGCAAACGGTCGGAGCCTTGCCGCCCGGCGTCGAGGCTGAATGGCTGACTCAGCGCGATCGCCCCGCCCTTTACACCGACGTGGCAGGCGTGCCGTCTCGAGAGAGCACGATGGCGGCTGTCGAATATGTCGCCTCCTCGCAAATCGCCGCCATGGCCGCCGAGCCGCTCGCCTTATCGACGGGCAGCAACCTGACGCAGATGTCGTCCAACTGGGTCGCAGCCACCTTTTACGTCGGCGCATCGCGACTTGCGCGCGTCTCGGACGATGCGCGGACGCTGCGTTTCTTGAGCGCCGTGGCCGATCACTACAACTACAGTGTACGTGGCGCGCGGTCGGGCAAGACGATGCTGAACGCCGACGATATCGCGATCGGCGATCTCTACGAAGAACTCTACGCGCGTCGTGGACAGGAGGGCGTGCTGATGCCGCTGCGTCAGCGGCTGGACTGGCAGGTCGCCTATCTGGCCCGGGCGGAAGACACACCGGCGCTGGTGTGGTGGTGGGCCGACGCCCTCTATATGGCGCCCCCGGTCTTCGCCCGGATGACCGCGATCACGGGCGATCCGAAATATCTGAACGCCGCAGACAAGGAATGGCGACGCACAGCGGCGCGGCTGTGGGTGGAGGACGAAAAACTCTTTCTGCGAGACGAACGGTTCAAGGACGAGAACCATCGTGGCGCTGATGGCGACCGCATCTACTGGTCGCGGGCCAATGGCTGGGTCATGGGTGGTTTGGTGCGATGGCTGGAGTCCGTGCCTACCGATTTCGCCGGGCGCGGCTTCTATGTCGACCTCTTCCAGAAGATGGCCGGCAGGATCGCAGGTCTCCAGCAAGAGGACGGACTGTGGCGCCCCAGCCTGCTGGATCCCGAAGCCTATCCCGAGGCTGAAACCTCAGGCTCGGTCTTCTATGTCTACGCCCTGGCCTGGGGCATCAATCACGGCCTTTTGGATCGCGACACCTACCTGCCGCATGTGTTGAAAGGGTGGGCCGGCCTGAACCGCCATGTCCTTGCGAACGGCCTGGTGGGCGCGGCGCAGAAGACCGGCGATCAGCCCGTGTCAACCGACCCTGAGGACGTCGGCCTCTATGCTTCAGGAACCTATATTCTGGCCGGGCTGGAAGTCGCGTCGCTGAATGACCCAGTTCGCTCTCTGCCATTGGCGGAACCCACGCGCGACACAGCCGAAGTGATCGCTGCGACCACACCTGTCCCGCCCGCCCCCGTGACGGTCGTCGGCGCAGAAGAAATCCGCCGTCGAGACGCCGAGATGCGTGCGACCTCGGCGCTCTCCTACGATCCATCCGCTCTGAATCGACCCTCGAGCATCGAACCGCTGGAGCCGCCGCCGGAGGATCAGCAGCGACCGCGCGCCGTCGCCCGCTTCGCGCCAGATCGTTTGGATGACCTGCTATGGGAAAACGATCGCGTCGCTCACCGCATTTACGGTCCCACGCTTGAAGCGCGCGAGGCGCCCTCTGGCTCGGGCATCGATGTGTGGGCCAAACGGGTCCGCTATCCGTTTATGGACCGCCAGCTGAAGTTCCCGAACTATCACGTCGATCGCGGTGAAGGCCTGGATTATTACGATGTGGGACGCGGCAGAGGCGCCGGGGGTCTGGGCATCTGGTACGACAACAAGCTCTGGACCAGTCGCAACTTCTCCACCTACCAGATCGACAAAACCGGCGGCGACGAGGCGCGGTTCAGCGTGACCTACCGTCCTTGGCCTGTCGACGTCGTGCGCACGGTTTCAGAAAGGCGTGAGTTTAGCCTTCCGTTAGGCTCCAACTTTACGCGAATGACTTCCACTCTGACCTCGAACTCCGACGCACCGCTGATCGTCGCGATCGGCATTTCGAAGCGCAGCAACGACAACGGACGAGGCTTCGTCACACGCGACGCCGCACACGGGCGTCTGATGTTCTGGGAGCCTGAAAACCCCGAGCATGGCTCGCTTGGCATCGCCCTGGCTGTTGATCCCGCAACGGTAGAAGGCTTCACCGAAGACGCTGACAACTATCTGATCCTGGTGCGGGTCACGCCGGGTCAGCCGTTCACCTACTACATGGGATCGGCATGGGATCGCGGCCTGGACTTCGCCACGCGCAGCGCCTGGGAAGATTTCGTCGCAAACCAGAGGTTCGATTTCCGCCAAGGCGACTAGCCGGCAAGCGAAATTCTGTCGCCGCGTCGCGCGGTTCGGCCGATGTCAAAAGAAGGGCGGCGCCGGTTATACCGACGCCGCCTGTCTTATCTCGCCGATCTGTTGGGATCAGAAGTGACGTGACCCCCATTTCTCATCCAGCCATAACGAGAGTCCTTTGGTGATCTGAGCTGGGGTTGTCGGGGTTGGCAAGAGGCCGGTCAGCGCAGCCCCCAACCAGCGCAGCGGACCGGCCGATCTGTCCGGTGAGCG
>JANDKB010010133.1:0-112526 GCA_027944975.1 Acanthamoeba sp. SK_2022c | reverse complement strand
ATCGCCGACAGCGGCGTCACGCCGGCTGAGCGCCTGCTGGACCTGTATCACGGCGCCTGGCAGGGCGACGTGAAGCGCATCTACGCTGACTTCGCCTACTAGGGGACGGCGAATTCTCCAGCTAATCCCCGGATCGCAAGGCGCCTCGCGGATAGGCCGTCGCCGTCGGCGTCGGTGCATTTCGGCCCTTTGCAAAGGCGAGCTTAACCGTTCCGCCGTAACATGGGTCTGAATTCAAGAGAGTGCGCCATGACCTGTTCGCCCGTTACGGCCCTGGCCTTCCCGACAGCCGATGTCGATTTGGACACCTTCTTCGATGTGTCGCTGGATCTGCTGGTGGTGCGCGAGCTGGATGGGCGCGTGGTCAAGGCCAGCGCCTCCTGGTTCACCATGCTGGGCTATCGCCCCGAAGAGATCGAAGGGCAGGGCCTGCTGCGCCTGATCCACCCCGACGACCACGCCGCCACCCGCCAGAGCATCGTCGAGGTCGAAAGCCGGCGGCCGGGCGATCCCGTCCTTGGTCAGATCAACCGCTATCGCCACAAGGCCGGTCATTACGTCACTGTCGAATGGCGCGCCCATCGCCAGGGCGACCGCATCTATGGCATCGCGCGCGACGTGACCGAAAAGGTCGCGGCAGAGCAGGCCCTGCGAGAGGCCACCGCCGCCGCCGAGGCCGCCAATGCCGCGAAGTCCGAGTTCCTGGCCAATATGAGCCACGAAATCCGCACGCCCCTGAACGGAGTAATCGGCATCGTCGACGCCCTGTCGCGCACCGACCTGACGCCCGAGCAGGCCGAGATGGTCGCCCTAATCGCAACCTCCGGCGTGACGCTGGAACGGCTGGTGTCCGACATTCTGGACGTGTCGAAAATCGAGGCGGGGCATCTGGACCTGGAAAGCCGACCCTTTGATCTGGACGAAGCCGTCGCCGCCCCGCTGGACGTCATGCGGTTGAAGGCCGAGGGCAAGGGACTGACCTTCGACATCCGCCGCGACGCCGATGCGCGCGGCATGTTCGTCGGCGACAGCACCCGCATCCGTCAGGTGCTCGACAACCTGCTGTCCAACGCCATCAAATTCACCCATCAGGGTTCGGTCGGTGTCGCCATTGGGGTGGACGAGGATTCCGACGGCCTGACCCAGCTGACGCTGCGGGTCGAGGATACGGGCGTCGGCTTTTCTTCCGACCACGCGGCCCGTCTGTTCGATCGGTTCAGCCAGGCGGACAGCACCATCACGCGCCGGTTCGGCGGCACGGGCCTGGGCCTGTCAATTTGTCGTTCGCTGGTCGAACTGATGGGCGGGCGGATTTCCGCCGCCTCGACGCCGGGTGTCGGCAGCCGGTTCACGGTCGAGATTCCGCTGACGCGCGCCGCATCCCTGACCGAACATGATGCGCAGAGGCGCGCTCGCGCGGCCGAGGCCGACCGCCCCCTGGCGCCGCTGCGCGTGCTGCTGGCCGAGGATCATCCCGTCAACCAGCGCGTCGTTCAGCTGATCCTGGCGGCCCACGCCATGCAGGTCGTCACTGTCGCAGATGGCGAGCAGGCCCTGGCCGCCTTCCAGTCCGAGACCTTCGACCTGATTCTGATGGACATGCAGATGCCGGGCATGGACGGCCTGACCGCCACCCGCGCCATTCGCCGGGTCGAGGCTGCGCGCGCCGATCAGGCCCATACGCCGATCATCATGCTCAGCGCCAACGCCATGAGCGAGCACCGCGACCAGGCGCGCGACGCCGGCGCCGACCTGCACGTCCCCAAGCCCATCACCGCCGCCAGTCTGCTGGCCGGCATCCAGGCGGCGACAGCGCTCTGATCCGACGTTGACAAAGTTTGCCAAGGGACCATTCTCATTGAGAGGAGGCCGACCATGGCGACGATGAACATCTCACTGCCCGATCCCATGAAGGCCTGGGTCGAGGAACAGGCGAAATCCGGGCGCTACGCCAACACGTCGGACGTGGTGCGCGACCTGATCCGCCGCGAGCAGGTCAAGGCCGAGAAGATCGCGCATTGGCAAAGGCTGATCGTAGAGGCCGACGCCTCCGGTGTTTCCGACCAGTCGCCACGTGAAGTGATCGAGGAACTGCGCGCCCAGTTGCGTCGCGCCTCCTGATGCTTCGTCTAAGCCGCGCGGCGCGGGCGGACTTGCAGCAGGTCTATCTGCAAGGCCTCGAGCTGTTCGGGAGCCGTCAGGCCGATGACTATATCGAGGGTCTGTTCGCGAAACTGGACTTGCTTGCGGATTTTCCACGTCTTGGGGTGGCTCGACCGGAGTTGAGCGCTGACGCCCATGTGATCTTCTACAAAAGCCACGCCATTCTCTATCGAGTCGACGATGCGGACGTGTTCGTCCGACGCATTCGGCATGCGCTTGAGGACTGGCAGTCTGACCCGCCAGGCGTCGGATCGAACGACGAACGGAGCGAACCATGACCCATTCCATTCATGTCGGCATCGGCGGCTGGACGTTCGAGCCGTGGCGGGGGGTCTTCTATCCCGAAGGATTGGTTCAGAAGCGCGAGCTGGAATATGCGGCGTCGAAACTGACCTCGATCGAGATCAACGGCACCTATTATTCGACCTTCAAGCCCGACAGCTGGACGAAATGGCGCGACGAGACGCCGGACGGTTTTGTCTTTTCGGTCAAGGCCAGCCGCTATTGCACCAATCGCAAGGTGCTGTCCGAAGGCGCCGAGAGTTTCGACAAGTTCCTGAGCCAGGGCCTGACCGAACTGGGCGACAAACTGGGTCCGATCAACTGGCAGTTCATGGGCACGAAGAAGTTCGACGCCGAGGACTTCGAGGGCTTCCTGAAGCTGTTGCCCAAGGAGAAGGACGGGGTTCGCCTGCGGCACGCGCTGGAGGTTCGCAACCCGACCTTCGCCACCGAACAGTTCTATGACCTGGCCCGCAAGTACGGCGCGGCCATCGTCTATGCCGTCGATGACGAGGAGCCGACCTGGCCCCAGATCGACGGGGCGACCGCCGATTTCAGCTACGCCCGGCTGATGTCCAGCCGCGAGGATGAGCCGACCGGCATGACGGCGGCCGAGCTGGAGGCGGTGGCGGATCAGGCGAAAACCTGGGCCAAACGCGGCGACGTCTTCGCCTATTTCATCTCGGGCGCGAAGGTGCGGAACCCTGCGGCGGCTCAGGCGCTGATCGCCAAGCTGAAATAGCGGTCCGTACGCTTGCGGACCCGCAGCCGTCCCCACATCTGAGGCCGGCTCAATGCAAAGCCTGAAGGACTATTCCCATGCCGATCGCCACACGCGCCTTCGCCGCGACCGCCGCCGACAAGCCGCTGACGCCCTACAGCTTCGAGCGTCGTGATCCGGGCCCGGACGATGTGCTGATCGACATCAAATACTGCGGCGTCTGCCATTCCGACCTGCACGCCGCGCGCGGCGAGACGGGCGGCACGGCCTTCCCCCTGGTGCCGGGTCATGAGATCGCGGGCGTGGTCAAGGCGGTCGGATCGAACGTCACCCGCTTCAAGGAAGGCGACCGCGTCGGCGTCGGCTGCATGGTCGACAGCTGCCGCGAATGCGCCTCCTGCCAAGAAGGCGTCGAACAATACTGCATCCCCGGCTTCACCGGCACCTATGGCGGCAAGGACAAGAAGGGCGGCACGTCGGAAGCCATCACCCAGGGCGGCTATTCCGACCACATCACCGTCGATCAGCATTTCGTCCTGTCCATCCCCGACAGCCTGGCCCTGGACGTCGCCGCCCCCCTGCTGTGCGCCGGCATCACCACCTATTCGCCGCTGAAGGAATGGGGCGTGGGCCCCGGTTCCAAGGTCGCGGTCATCGGCCTGGGCGGCCTGGGCCACATGGCCGTTAAGCTGGCGGCGGCGATGGGGGCGGAAGTCACCGTCCTGTCCACCTCGGACCGCAAGAAGGCCGACGCCGAGCGGATGGGCGCCAAACACTTCCTGATCAACTCCGACAAGGATGCGATGAAGGCGGCGGCCGAGAAGTTCGACTTGATCATCAATACCGTCTCGGCCACGCACGAGATCGCCAGCCACATCCAGTTGCTGGCGCGCGACGGCACGATGATCATGCTGGGCCTGACCACCGAGGGCCTGCCGGTTTTCGCCCTGCCGCTGCTGTGGCGTCGTCGCCGCATCGCCGGCTCGCTGATCGGCGGCATTCGCGAAACGCAGGAGATGCTGGACTTCTGCGCCGAGCACGGCATCGCCTGCGACATCGAGACCATCGCTCCGGATCAGATCAACGACGCCTATGAGAGGATGCTGAAATCCGACGTCCGCTATCGCTTCGTCATCGACATGGAAAAGCTGGCCGCCTGATCGCCGGGGCGAAGATCAACGAAACGCGACGGAGGCATGAAACTTCCGTCGCGTCAGATTCTCGCCTTGCGCGCTAGCGCTCGCACGTTAATCCTGAACCGCGACAAGGCCTTCTGAAGGGTCTGCACAGGGACAGGAGACGATATGGCGCGCGTAGCTTTCGTGACGGGCGGGACCCGGGGCATCGGCAAGGCGATCGTTCAGCGCCTGCATGAGGACGGCTTCAAGGTCGCCGCCGGCTATTCCGGCAACGACGAGGCGGCCAAGGCCATCGCCGATGCGCTGGACGTCATGGTGGTCAAGGGCAACGTCGGCAGCTTCGACGACTGCGCCCGCGCGGTGAAGGAGGTCGAGGAACAGCTCGGCCCCATCGACATCCTGGTCAACAACGCCGGCATCACCCGCGACGGCTTCTTCCACAAGATGAGCCACGACCAGTGGTCCGACGTGATCCGCGTAAATATGGACAGCGTCTTCAACATGACGCGCCAGGTCATCAACGGCATGCGCGACAGGGGTCACGGTCGCATCGTCAACATCTCCTCGATCAACGGGCAGAAGGGTCAGATCGGCCAGACCAACTATTCCGCCGCCAAGGCCGGGATGATCGGCTTCACCAAGGCGCTGGCGCTGGAAAATGCGCGCAAGGGCGTGACCGTGAACTGCATCGCGCCGGGCTATATCGACACCGAAATGGTCGGCGCCATGGACCCCAAGGTTTTGGAAGGCATCATCAGCCACATCCCCGTCGGTCGCCTGGGCAAGGGCGAGGAGATCGCCGACATGGTGTCCTGGCTGGTGGGCGAGCGTGCCGGATATGTCACAGGCTGCACACTGTCGCTGAACGGCGGTCAGTACCTGGTGGGTTGAGGCGGGCTTCGCCCAAAATCCGCCGCGCGCGGGTTTCATCAAGTCTGTCATGAAGTTGTTGGGATCGGTCAGGGCGAAAAAGTCGCCACGCGTGACCGCGATGGCGGTCGCCGCCATCGCGGTCATTGCCGTGGGCGTCGCCGCGCCCGTGGTCGTCCCGACCGAAAGCCAGGCCCAGTCCCGCCGGACCGTGCCGCCGACCGCCCGCTACGTCAGCAGCAACGGTCAGGGGTTCATCCTGGACACCTCCGGGTCGCGGCCTCTGATGCGGCTGGAACGCTCGACCGAGATCTGGGTCTTGCGGCCGACGCCCGCGCCGCGCGGCGACATCATCTATCGCAACGACAATGGCGATCAGGTGCTGAAGGTCACGCCTGACGGCGCGATCACCCTTTATACGACCACCGCCCCGCAAGGCTCGCCCGCCTCGCGCGTCGGCGAGGCGCCGGGTCTGGCCAGCGCGGCCATGACCGGCGCGCAGCTGGTCGACTACTTCATGCGTCAGAGCTACCGCGCCAGCCAGGCGATGGGCCGGCTGATCGTCATCGACGTCGACATTCAGCCCGGCTCTGAACAGGTCGCCGCTGACACCGTTTCGGCCGCCAGCGACGCCATCGTGCGCATGGCGCGGTCCTCCAATCTGCGCGCCCAGGTGGAGCGGGTACGCCGCGTCGTGGTGTCCGATCAGGGGCGTCCGGGCGTCAGCCTGGTCCAGGGCACGCTGCGGATCGTCATCGACGCCGACGCCGGCATCGCCGGCCGCCCGTCTTCGGCCCGGATCGTGCGGGTCGTGGGCGGGGACGCCCTGAACCGCTAGCCCTGGAAGCTGTCCTTGGCCGCCCGGCGCGCGGCGAACTGATCCGCATCCGTCGCGGTCAGGAACGGGTTGAACCGCTTCTCCACCCCCAGCGTCGTCGGCACGGTCGGCTCGCCCCCCGCGCGCGCCGCGAAGATCGCCTCGGCATGGGCGGCGGTCTCGGGCCGGTCGTCCAGGCTCAGGGTGAACCGCGCATTCGAGGCGGTATATTCGTGCGCACACCAGATCACGGTCTGGTCGGACCAGGCCTTCAACCGCTGCAGGCTTTCGAACATCTGCTCCGGCGTGCCCTCGAACAACCGGCCGCAGCCCAGGGCGAACAGGGTGTCGCCGGTAAAGGCCAAGCCGTCCGCCAGCGCATGAAACACCACATGGCCGAGGGTATGGCCGGGCGTTTCGATGACCTCAAACCGCGTCTCGCCCACCATCACCACATCGCCGTCGGCGACCACGCGGTCCAGCGGCGCGACCTTGCGCACCTCTTCCGGCCCGACGATCTCGCAAGCCCACTCGGCCTTCAGCCGCGCGTTGCCCTCGGTGTGATCGGGGTGCCAGTGGGTGTTCAGGATCAGGTCCAGCCGCCCCCAACCAAGGCCTTCCAGCTCTTCCAGTATGCGCGCCGCGTCCGGCGTATCGATCGCCGCGACCACGCCGGTCGCCGCATCGCGGATCAGGAAGCCGTAGTTGTCGCTGCGACAGGGAAACAGATGCACATCCAGGGTCATGCGCCCATCCTAGCAGCAGGGCCGCCGACAGGCCTATAGTGAGTCCATGCGGCGCAGCATCGACGAGCTTCGAACCTTCTACGGCGAGCCGACCGGGGCGCTGGCGCGACGGCTGGTGGCGCGACGGCTGGACGACGCCTGGGGCGAGGCGACCGATTGCGACGTGCTGGGCGTCGGTTACGCCACCCCCTGGCTGGACGCCTTCGTCGGCGCGCGGCGCGTCGTCGCGGCCATGCCGGGCGGACAAGGCGTCGAGCATTGGCCGACGGTCGGTCGCAACCGCACCCTGCTGGTGGATGATCGCCGCCTGCCCTTCCCCGCCGGATCGTTCGACCGCATCCTGCTGGTTCATGCCCTGGAAGAGGCCGACGACCCCGCCGCCCTGCTGCTGGAAGCGGTGCGCGCGCTGTCGCCGACCGGGCGGATCATCCTGGCGGCGGCGGCGCGCGGCGGCCTGTGGGCGCGGGCGGACAACACCCCCTTTGGTCACGGACGACCCTTCACCCGGCGCCAGTTGGAACGGCTGGTGCGTGATGTCGGGCTGGAGCCGATGGCCTGGTCCCAGACGCTTTATGTCCCGCCCTGGGGACCGATGCTGCCGCTGGCCGAAGGGTTCGAACAGGTCGGTCGCCGGGTCTTTCCCGGAACCGCCGGGCTGATCCTGCTGGAGGCCTCGCGCCACAGCTACGCCCGCATCCTGCCCAGCGGCCATGCCCAGCGCGTCGCCGCCCCCGTCCTGGCGCCTCAACCCGCCGCCTACGTCTCTTCGCGGGGCGAACACCGCGACTGACGGCGAGTTGACCGTCGCCCCATCTGGCGGGCCGGGCGAAACCGCCTTATGGCGAAGGCCATGCACCGACTGATCCTGATGCGGCACGCCCAGGCCGAAGCCTCAGCCCCCTCTGGCGGCGACGAAGCCCGCCCCCTGTCCGCCGCCGGCCGGGCCGAGGCTCTGCTGATGGGGCGCGCCCTGGCCGAGCGGGGGCTGAAGCCGGACCTGGCCCTGGTGTCCACCGCCGTACGCACCCGCCAGACCTGGGAGCAGATGCACGACGCCTTCGGCGATGTGGAGGTCCGCGACGAGGACGCCCTCTACAACGCCCCCTCCGACGTGATCCGCCGCTTCGTCGAGGCCAGCGAGGACGAGGCCGCCTGCCTGCTGATCCTGGCCCACAATCCGGGCGTCCACGTGCTGGCCGCAGAATATCTGATCGAAAGCGCCGCCTCGCCGGCGGTGGTGGACAAGCTGTCGGCCGGCTTCCCGACCGGCGCCGCCGCCCTGTTCAGCGTCGATGTCGCGGGGCGCTGCACCTACGAAGGCTTCCTGACGCCGCGGTCGCTGGGCGCGCCATCCGCATGAGCGACGTCGCTTACAAGATCGTCGACGCCGCCGAATGGCGCGCCGCCGTCGCCGAGGGGCGATACGACGGCGCGCCGGTCGATCTGGCCGACGGCTACATCCACATGTCGACCCAGGCGCAACTGGCCGAGACCGCGCGACGGCACTTCGCCGGGCGCGGCGACCTGCTGCTGCTGACCGTCGATCTCAGCCGTTTCGGCGACGACCTGATCTGGGAGCCGTCGCGCGGCGGCGATCTGTTCCCGCATCTTTATGCGCCTCTGCCCGTCGCCGCCGTCACGGCCTCGCGCGCCTTTTCGGTCACGGCCGATGGCGAGATGACGTTCGAGGACGACGCATGAGCCTGGGTGATGTGGGCGCCGCCCTGCTGCGTCGGCTCGATCCGGAGCAGGCGCACCGGTTGGCGATCAAGGGTCTGGCCCTCGCCCCCCTGCCCGTCCCGCCCTCCGACGATCCGATCCTGAGAACACGGCTGGCGGGGCTGGACCTGCCCAATCCGGTCGGTCTGGCGGCGGGTCTGGACAAGAACGGTGAGGCCCTACGCGGCCTGTCGCGCCTCGGCTTCGGCTTCGTCGAATGCGGCTCCGTCACGCCCCGGCCACAGCCCGGCAATCCCAAGCCCCGCCTGTTCCGCCTCAGCGAGGACCGGGCCATCATCAACCGGATGGGGTTCAACAACGCCGGGCTGGACGCCTTCGCCGAGCGGCTGGACCAGCGCCCGACGGGCGTCGTGGTCGGCGCCAATCTGGGGGCCAACAAGAACACCGAAGACAAGGCGGCTGACTATGTCGCCGGTCTGCAACGCCTCGCCGGCCGCGCTTCCTACTTCACCGTCAATATCTCCTCGCCCAATACGCCGGGCCTGCGCGCGCTTCAGGGCCGCGAGCAGTTGGACGACCTTTTGGGTAGGATCGACGCCGCCCGTCCCGTCGCCGCGCCTGACCGCGTACCCGTTTTTCTGAAGATCGCGCCCGATCTGATCGCCGACGAGATCGGCATGATCGTCGAGGCGTCTCTGGCCCACCGGATCGACGGCCTGATCGTATCCAACACCACGCTGGAGCGCCCCGAGACCCTGCGCTCATCGGACGCACACGAAACCGGCGGCCTGTCCGGCGCGCCTATCCGTCCCTTCGCGGAAAAGGCCCTGCGCGCGGCGGCCGAGGCGGCGGCCGGCCGCCTGCCGCTGATCGCCGTCGGCGGCATCGACAGCGGGGCCGAGGCCTATGCCCGCATTCGCCTGGGGGCATCGGCGGTCCAGATCTATTCCGCCCTGATCTACGAGGGTCCCGGCCTGGTCGCCCGCATCAAGCGTGACCTGGCCGCTCGCCTGCGCGCCGACGGTTTTTCCGCAGTCACAGACGCGGTCGGCGCGCCCCGTTGACGGAGCGTTAGTGTCGACACGTCTAGGGTGACCGATGCGAGCGATCTGCGTTCGTCATCCGAGAGCCTGAATGAAATCGACCGCCGTCGATATCGCTGAAAGCAGCTGGACCGCCGCCGTTCGCCAACGCTCGGCCGCTGCGGTGCAACGGCTCGTGGCGGCGGCGGCTGTCGCCCTGGTGGTGACGCCGATGGTCGGGGTGCGGTTCACCTTCGGCTGGGTCGTCCTGTATATGGCGGTCCAGGCCATGGAAGTGGTCGTCTATCGACCGATCCTGAAATCTCCCGATGAGCTGTCCACGGGCCGCAAGCTGGCGATCCTGGCCGTCGTCTTCGCCAATTCGACCGTCTTCTCCTCGCTTTCCCTGGTACTGTGGTGGATCGGCGGCGCGTTCGGCGGTGTTTGCGCCGTCCTGATGCTGACTGCGGTCATGCTGACGGCGATCGTGAACGCCACCCGATGCCAGGCCGTGATGATCGCCGGCCTCGCGCCCCAGGTCGGCTTCCTGCTGGCGACACCCTTCTTCGTCTATGCGCTGCACGCGCCCGGCCCGCTGGTCATGTCGGCCGCAGCGGCCGTGGTGCTGTTCACCTTCTATGTCGCCATCACCGGTCAGCGCATGGTCGAGGCCAGCGTCACCGTCGTTCGCGCCCACGCTCTCGCCGAAGAATCCCGTCTCAGGGCCGAACGCAGCCTGGCCGACCACACCACCTTCCTGGCCGCGATCGGCCATGACCTGCGCACCCCGATCGGCGCGATCCTGGCCGGCGCCGCCGAATTGCGCGCGCCCGACGCCCAGTCGCGCAACAGCGCCAATCTGATCACCGACGCCGGCGTGATGATGAAGGCCCTGCTGGACGACCTGCTGGACCACACCCGGATCGGCGCCGGACGGATGACGGTCGAGGCCAAGGATTTCGACCTGCGGCAAATGCTGGCCCAGACGCTGATGCTGTGGCGTGGCGTCGCCGACGCCAAGGGTCTGAAGCTGCGCATCGAGGGCGCCTCGGCCATGCCGCGCCACGTCAAGGGCGACGTCATGCGCATCCGTCAGGTGCTGAACAACCTGATGTCCAACGCCATGAAGTTCACCGAGCAGGGCCAGATCACCCTGCGGGTCCAGGCCTGGCCCGAGGAGCCGTCGGGATACGCCCTCCTGTTCGAAATCGTGGACACGGGTCCGGGCATGACGAGCGATCAACTGGCGCGCCTGTTCACCCCGTTCGACCAGACCGCGGACGGCGTCTCCGCCCGCTACGGCGGCTCGGGCTTGGGGCTGGCGATCAGTCGCAACCTGATCGACTTGATGGGCGGCCGACTGACCGTGCGCAGCGCGCCCGGTCAGGGCTCGCGCTTCACCGTCTCGCTGATCCTGCCGCGCGGCGACGAGGCGGCGCAGATCGTCGAGGTCATCGATGAAAGCCGCCTGGATATCGCCCGCTCGCTGACGCCCTCGGTCGCGCCCGCGCCCCAGCCCGCGTACGTCGCCCCTTCGCCCGCGCCTGAGCCAGAGCCGGTGGCTACGACGCCTGCGGTCGCCGAAGAGGCCGAAGAGGCCGAAGATCAACCGCTGCGCCTGCTGGTCGTGGACGATCACGACATCAACCGCCGCGCGGTGCAGCTGATCCTTCAGCCGCTGGGTTGCGAGATCACCACCGCCGCCGACGGCATGATCGCGCTGGAGCGCTGTCAGGAGGCGGTGTTCGACGTCATCTTCATGGATGTGCGCATGCCCGAGCTGGACGGGCGCGAGACGACGCGTCGCCTGCGCGCCGGCGGCGGACCCAACGCCGCCACCCCGGTCGTCGCCGTCACCGCCGACACCGCGCCCGAGGACGTCGCGGCCTGTCAGGCGGCCGGCATGGCCTATTTCGTCTCCAAGCCCCTGACGCCGCCCGCCCTGATCGGCGCCTTGCAGCACGTCCTGAACGACACCGCCGCTCAGGCCGCGACGGAGGCCGCCTGACCCCGGACGGCCGCGATCAGGCGCGCGGCGAAATCAGGCTGTTTCATCTCACATTCCCAGACGACGACCACGCGCCAGCCTGACGCCTCCAACGCCGTTACGGCGGCGGCGTCGCGCGCGCGGTTCCGGTCGATCTTGGCGATCCAGTAATCGGCGTTGGTCTTGGGCTGGCGCGATCCACGGGCGCAATCGTGGCCGTGCCAGAAGCACCCGTGGACGAACAGGGCGACCTTGCGGCCCTTCATCACCACATCCGGGCGGCCCGGCAGACCCATGCCGCCCAGCCGATAGCCGATCCCGGCCGCACGCAGGATCCTGCGCACGGCCAGTTCCGGCGACGTGTCCCGCCCCTTCACGCGACGCATCACGGCGCTGCGTTTCTCGGGACTGAACACATCCGTCGTCATTGTTTGTCGATCCAGGCTATCGCTTCGCTACTTGAGCCTAGATCGACGGATTTCAAATCAGCCTAAAGCTGCGCCAGCAGATGCTCGGCCGACGACACCTTGAACTCGCCGCCCTGCTCGATGTTCAGCTGCTCGACCACGCCGTCCTTGACCAGCATCGAATAGCGCTGCGAGCGCTCGCCCAGGCCGAAGCCCGAACCGTCCAGCACCAGACCCAGGGCGCGGGTCAGTTCGCCGTTGCCGTCAGCCAGCATGACGATGCTGTCGTCGGTGATGCCCTGGCTCTCGCCCCAGGCCTTCATGACGAAGGCGTCGTTGACCGAGATGCAGGCGACCGTATCGACGCCCTTGCCCTGGATGTCGGCCAGGTGATCCTTGAAGCCCGGCAGGTGGCGCGCCGAGCAGGTGGGGGTGAAGGCGCCGGGCACGGCGAACAGGGCCACGGTCTTGCCGGCGAAGATGTCGTCGGTGCTGACGGGCTTGGGGCCCTCGGCGGTCGCTTGGGCGAGGGTTGCGTTCGGGATGCGATCGCCGATCTGAATGGTCATGTCTGTCTCGCTGAGGTTTGAGGCCGGCGCGTTTGAACGGCCGTGTGCGACACATAGACACCACGGGCGACACCGCAAGCGCCGGTTCGGCTTGCTTGCGCCGCTTTCCGGACGGATGATGCGAAGATCATGAGCCAAGCCTCCACCCTGACCGGCCGACTGCTGGTCGCCATGCCCGGGATCGACGACGCCCGGTTCGAACACGCTGTCATCCTGATCTGCGCCCACGGGCCGGATCACGCCATGGGCCTGCGGCTGGATCGACCGGCGCCGGGCGTGGATCTGAAAACGGTTCTGGACAAGCTGCACGCGCCGGCGCCCGACCAATCCATCGGTCGCGCGGTCCTGATGGGCGGGCCGGTCGAGCGCGAGCGCGGCTTCGTGCTGCACACCGACGACTGGACGGTCGGCGACGACACCCTGGCCTTCGGCGACGGTCTGGCGATGACCGGCACACGCGAGGCTCTGGCCGCCATGACCGACGAGGTCGCCGGTCCGCGCCGCTCGGCCCTGCTGCTGGGCTATGCCGGCTGGGGCGAGGGGCAGTTGGAGGAAGAGCTAGCCGACAACGTCTGGCTGACCGCCGACGCCGATCTGGACCTGATTTTCGACGGCGAACACACGTCGAAATGGACGCGCGCCCTCGCCCAGTTGGGCGTGGACGCGGCCATGCTGTCGAGCCAGGGCGGCCGGGCCTGACGCCAGACCGCCCGCTTGACGATTAGAAGCGGTAGTTCATGCCGATGCGGAACATGTGCGTTCCGAACTTGCCGTTGCTGCGTACCATGTCCGTGCCCGTCGTATTCGGGGCCAGGACGAACGGGTTGGTGGCGGGTGCCGTGCCACGGCCGACGCGGATGACCGGGCTGTCGACGTCCAGCGAAGTGTAGAGGTATTCGCCGCTGACCGTCAGACCGCGACCCAGGGCGTATTCCACGCCGCCGCCGGCCTGCCAGCCGTCGCCGTCATCGCCTTCGCTGGTTTCGGTGAAGCTGTTGGCCAGATTCGAGGTGCGGAAACGGTTCTCGAACTTACCATAGGCGTAACCGCCTGTGCCGTAGATCAGCGCCGGTCCATAGGCGTAGCCCAGCTTCAGACGGGCGGCCGCCGTGCTCTCCAGCTCGCGCGTGAAGGTGTAGAAGGCCGGGGTGGTCGAGAAGCCGGTCACCGAATCCTGGACGTTGTTGACGCTGTATTCGGCCAGGGCGCCGACGACGAAGTTGCCGAACTGCATGTCGTAACCGGCGCGCACGCCCGCTTCGACACCGTCGTTGTCGTCACGGCAGCCGGTGCCGGGCGCGGTGCTGGTCGCCATACCGCCGCAGAAGCCGGGGCTGAAGGCGTTGGCGCCGACGGTGGCAGGGGCGACGGGCGCGGTGGTGACTTGGTCCCCATAGATGCCATCGAGGTTGCGGTCGAAGCGCAGGATCTCGTCGCCGTCGTCGTTCGACTGGTTGTAGCCGCCGAAGATGCCGATGTAGGGGCCGGACCAGTCGGGGGCGACGGACTGGGCCAGGGCGGGAGTGGAAACCATGGCCAGGGCCAGGGCGCTGGAGGCGAAGGTCTTGATCATTTGGGGAGGCTTTCGTGCCGAAAGTGCGGGCGCGACATCCCCGCTCGCCGTCACAAAAGCCGAAGGCGGCCACAGGTTCCCAAGGGTTCCCATCGCCAAATGTCGCACATCCAAAGGCTTCGGTTGAACGTAGGCCGCCCTAGCGCGTCGCCATCGACACCAGAAAAGCGATCAGCAGGACCAGGCTGATCCCCTGCCAGAACCGCACCGGATCACGCTCGATCAGGGACAGCTGACGCGGCGGCGGGGCGGCGACGGCGCTGCCGGTTTCCAGCACATGGATCAGTTCCTCGACATCCTCGAACCGCTCGTTTGGATCGATGGCGATGGCGCGCATGATGGCCGCTTCAAGCCAGGCGGGCATATCCGGCCGGTGTCGCGTCGGCGGCGCAGGCGCCCGGTCAAAGCGCGGCGCATCGGCCGGATCCACCTCGCCCCACGGATAGGTGCGCGTGAACAGGCGATACAGCGTCACCCCCAAGGCGAACTGATCCGTGGCGGCGTTCCCGCTCTCGCCCCCATACATTTCCGGCGCCTTATAGCCGGCGGTGCCCGGCGCCTCGGCCTCGGCGAACTCCTCGGCGAGCGTCAGCCGCGCGACGCCCAGATCGACCAGTTTCAGCCCGCCCTGTGTCTCCAGGATCACATTATCCGGCTTGATGTCGCGGTGCGTCACCCCCGCCCGGTGCAGGGCCGAAACCGCGCGCGACAGGCGCAGCGCCACGCCGATCCCTTCGGCGATCTCGAATGGCCCCTCCTGCGCCAACCGCGCATGCAGGGTCTGACCGGCATGGAAGGGCTGGGCGATATAGAGCCGGCTCTGGCGACCGGCGTCCACGGTCAGCACCTTGCCGACGAAGGGGCTGTCGATGCGCCGCCCGATAAAGGCCTCGCGCAGAAAGGCGGTGCGGGCGCCGCGCTCGGACACCACGGCGGGCTTGGGAAACTTCAGCACCACCGTGCCCGCGTCGCCTAGCGTATCCTTGGCCAGGAACAGGGTCGTATAGCGCCCGTCCGCCACGATCCGCTGAAGCGCGAAGCCGTCGACATTATCGCCGACGGCCGGAGGCGGCAGGATGGCCAGCCCTTCCGCTTCGGCGGTGATCGCCTCCCAGTCGGGCGCGCCGGTGCGGACCACGTCGATGACGATGGCGGTGGCGTTATCGCGCGGCCCCGCCGCCTCGACCTCGGCCAGGATCGCCCTGGCGTCCGCATCGGGTGAACTGCGCCGGCCCAGCAGGCCTGCGATCACCGCATCGGCCAGCACCCCATGCACCCCGTCGGTGGTCAGCAGCAGCCGGTCGTGCGGCTCCAGCCGCACTTGCCGGACGTCCAGCTTCACATCCGCCTCAATGCCGACGGCGCGGTACAGCACATGGCTCAGTCCCTGCTGGGCCCGCGTGTGGTCTTCGGTCAGCCGCGTCAGAACCCCGTCGCGGAAATGCCAGGCCCGGCTATCGCCCACATGAAGCGCCGTCGCCTCGCGCCCGCGCAGGATCAGGGCCGTAAACGTGGTCGCCGCCCCCTCCATCGCCGGATCGATCCGCCCGCGCGAATGGAGCCAGCGGTTGAAGCCCCTCAGCGCCTTGATGCCGTTGGCGGCGATGCCGTTCAGCGGGTTCTGATCCAGATAGCCGTCGATGAAGCTGCGCGTCGTCAGCTCCGCCGCCATCCGTCCGGCCTTGGATCCCGACACGCCGTCGGCGATCACCGCCACGACCCCATGCTCGCGCTGCTCGGCCGCCGTGCCGATGTGGACGCCGCCAAAATCCTGATTATCCGCCTTGGGCCCCTGCAAGGTCGCAAAGCCGGCGGCGATCTCCAGTCTGGCGTCGGTCATGGGCGGAAGTGTCGACCTTGGCTCGCTCGCTTTCCAGCGATGTTTACGCCGACCGCTGCTTCAGCGGCGCGGTGCCGTCGGCCAGGCTTTCGGCCAGATAGACCTCGGCTTCCTGCGCCGGCAGGGCGGGGGCATAGCCGAAGCCCTGGCCGTAATGGCACTGGGCGTCCAGCAGCAGGCGGGCCAGTTCGGCGTTCTCGACGCCCTCGGCGACGACTTCCAGCGACAGGTCGCGGCCCAGGTTGACCACCGACTTGACGATCTTGGCCGAGCCCTCGTCCTTGTTCATCGTCAGCACGAAATAGCGGTCGATCTTCAGCGTATCGAACGGCAGGCGCGCGAGATAGGACAGCGACGAGAAGCCGGTGCCGAAGTCGTCCAGCGCCAGCGAGGCCCCGACGTCCTTCAGCGACTGCAACACCTCGGCGGCGCGCGCGGTGTCGCGCATGATGTCGCCCTCGGTGACCTCCAGTTTCAGTGCGCCTTTGGGCAGGCCCGTCTCCTTGATGATGCGCGCTACGTCCTCGCACAGATGCGGGCGCTCGATCTCGCCGACCGACAGGTTGACGCTGCAGAACAGCTTGCCGGCGAGCGGATGGCGTTCGATCCATTCGGCCAACTGACGCGCCGACTGGGTCATCATCAGCAGGCCCAGGTCGTTCATCATGCCCAGGTCGGCGGTCAGACCCAGGAACTCGTCCGGCGGCACCAGACCCCGGCGCGGGTGACGCCAGCGCGCCAAGGCCTCGAAACCGGCGACGGCCCCCGTGTTCAGGTTCACGATCGGCTGGAAGAAGGGCACGATCTCGCCGCGCACGAAGGCGTTCCTCAGATCCGCCTCCAGCGCCAGACGGCTCAAGCTGTCGCTTTCCAGCGCCCGGCCATAGGCGGCCGATCCGCCGCGCCCGGCGCCCTTGGCCGATTCCACCGCCAGCTCGACCCGGCGCAACAGTTCGGCGGCGTCGGGCGCATCCGGCCCGCCCTCCACCATCACCGCCCCGATGGAGACGGTCGGATAGATGTCGAAGCCCGCGACCCGCAACGGCTGCTCCAGCGCGTCGCGCACACGGTAGCTGGTGTGGGACGCGGTCTTGGGGACGATGATGGCGAACTCGTCCTCGCCGATCCGCGCGGCCGAGGCGTCCTTGTTGAAGGCGGCGGCGAGGCGCGAGCCCAGGGCCGACAGCACCAGGTCGGTCCGCTCATGACCCAGCGCCTCATTCAGGCGCCGCAGCCGGTCCACGTCGCCGACCACGATCTCGTATTCGCCAGGCTGGGTCAGCACCTCGCTGACGCGGGCCAGGAAGGCGCGACGATCCAGCAGGCCCGTCAGCGTATCGCGGTCCGATCCGGCGAACTTGGTCTCCAGCGCCACGACGCCGGCGGCGCGCAGGCCGTCTTCCAGCCAGACGCCGCGCCACAGACAGGTCTCGGACCCGCGCATGCGCAGACGCACGGCGATCTCGGCGCCCTCGTCCTGGGGTTTGAGCATCCGTTCGGCCAGGCTGCGATCCTGCGGCATGGCCAGGGCGACGAATCCGGCGGCCGTGCATTCCGGCGCCAGCGGTCCCAGGCCCAGCGATCGCGTAGCCCCGGTGAAACGCAGTTCGTCCGCCGCAGGCGTCCAGACCCACAGGGCCGTCTCGGCGGCGGCCAGCGCCTCGATGGCGGTCGTGGCGTCCCAGGCCAGCGATCGGGATCGTGGTGTCACGCGTCTCGCCCTTCCAGACGGCCCCCGGCCGTCAACGCTCGTCCTCGACCAGGCCGAACAACAAATGGTCTGCCCACTCGCCGTTAATTTTCAAATAAGCGCGAGCCCGACCTTCGTTGCGAAAGCCGGATTTCTCCAGCACCCGTCGCGACCCGTGATTGGTGGGCAGACAGGCCGCCTCCAGCCGGTGCAGCTTCAGCTTGTCGAAGGCGTAGCCGACGACGGCCCGAACGCCCGCCGTCGCCACGCCCTGACCAGAAAACGGCTGGCCGATCCAATAGCCCAGCGTCCCCGTCTCGGCGACGCCGCGCCGCACGTTCGACAGGGTCACCGCCCCCGCCAGGGTCTTGCCGTCCTGCACGAAGACGAAGAAGGGCCAGGCGTTGCCCAGCTCCATCTCGCGCGCATAGATCGACAGCCGGCGCCGGAAGGCCGCCTTGGTCAGGTCGTCCTCGGGCCAGGCCGGCTCCCACGGTTGCAGATAGTCGCGCGAGCCGTCGCGCAGCGTGGACCAGGCGGCGTAGTCGGCCGCGCGCGGCGGGCGCAGCAGCACGCCGTCCCCCCGGATCACGGGGCCGGCTACATCGCTCATCCAGTCCAGAAGCGCCATCGATGGGGACTATAGCATCAAGATTCGGCTCTGAACCTTACGGTTCGGCCAAAAGTGTCGCGGTCAGCTTCAGCGCCAGGTCGCGGCCCAGTCCCTCGGGCGCGCCCAGCATCGGCGTCAGGATGTCCCCGATCAGCCCCTCGGCGAAGGCCATATAGGCCGCCGTCACCACCAGGGCCTTGGCCCGCTCGGCCGCCCTTGGATCATCGGGCGCCATGGCGGCCAGCCGTTCGGCCAGATCGCGCACCACCTCGGCGAAGCTCTCCGCCCGCCCCTGCTCGCGCGCCAGCGCCAGCCAGGCCGCCATCTGCGAGGCCCCGCCCGATCCGAAGGCGTCGAACACCACGCCCATCAGCCGCCCCGGCTCGACGCCGTCGCGCCCTTCTCCCACTCCCGCGTTCAGGCCAGCCTCGATCCGCTGCGCCAGATCGCGAACCATCGCATTCATCAGCGCGCCCTGAAGTCCGGCCGCCGAGCCGAAATGGTGGATCAGATTGGCGTGACCCACGCCCATCCGCTCGCCCACCGCCTTCAGCGTCACCGCAGCCGGCCCGCCCGACAGCAGCAGGTCGCGCGCCGCCTCCAGCGCCTCTTCGCGCGCCACCGCCCCGCGTCGCCGCCTCACCGGACCATTAGTTGACATTGATGTCAGTTAACTCCATAATCCTCTCGAAATCGAGGAGCAGAACCATGGCGAAATCCGCCACCCCCGCCGACCTCCAGATCAAGCCGCGCGACCTGCATATCGACCGCGAGGCTCCGACGCCACGCTGGTGGCTGAACGGCGACCCGTTCGGCACCGCCGTATTGAACGCCCTCAGCCTGACCTTCCCCGACGGCGAGCGGTTCTTCATCCAGTCGGTCAAGCGGTTCGCCAAGGATGCGCCCCCGGCCCTGGCCGCCGACATCCGCGCCTTCACGGTTCAGGAGGGCGCTCACACCCGCGAGCACATGGCCTTCAACGCCATCACCGAACGCGCCGGCTACGACACCGCCGAGATCGAGGCCTATGTCACCGCCCGTCTCGACATCGCTCGCGCCCGTCCGGCCCTGGCCCAACTGGCGGCGACCATGGCGCTGGAGCATTTCACCGCCGCCTTCGCCCATCGACTGCTGGCCGATCCGGAGCTGCTGAGGGGCTCGCCCCACGACCTGGCTCGCCTGTGGCGCTGGCACTCCATCGAGGAGATCGAGCACAAAGGCGTGGCCTATGATGTCTTCCTGCACGCGACCCGGGACCTCAGTCCGCTGAAGCGCTGGCGCATCCGGCGCTGGGCCATGTTCCTGACGACCCTGCTGTTCACCCGCACGGTGCGCGAGACGACCTTCATGCTGCTGAAGCAGGACGGCATCGTCGGCTGGCGCGCGCGTCTGGGCCTGTTCCGCTGGCTGTGGCTGAAGCCGGGCCTGTATCGCCGGATGATCGGGGACTACCTGGCCTTCTACAAACCCGACTTCCACCCGTGGCAGGTCGACGACCGCGACCTGATCGCGGACGCGGAGGCCGGCCTGGCCCAACCGGCCTGACTCTCAAATCCAATCCCGCGACGGAGTTTTCGCCCAAAGGCGTTACAGTGTGCGGGGGACGGACGAGGAGAAGGCCATGGCTTCATCACCGACCGACGCCGCCGTCGCCCTGACCCGCCTGGGTCTTGGCGCCCGGCCTGGCGAGATCGACCGCGTCGCCGCCGATCCGCGCGGCTGGGCCATGGGCCAGATCAGGTCCCAGGGCGCGCCCCAGCCGCCCGGCCAGTTCGCCGACACCGCCGAACGCGTCGCCCAATATATCGACTACCAGAGCGACGCCGGCCTGGTCCGCCGCGACCGACGCGCCGCCGCTCCGGCGACGCCCGAGGCTGCCCCCTCTCCTGCCCCCGCTTCCGGTATGCCGGACGCCGCCGATCCGCAAGCCGTCGCCCGGCGCGAAGCCCGTCAGGCCGCCCGCCGCGACATCACCCAGGACACGGCGCAGGAGTTCCTGGCCCGCGCCCAGCGGGGCGCGACCACCGACGACGGCTTCGCCGAGCGCTGGGCCCTGTTCTGGTCAAACGCCCTGACCGTCTCGGCCGCCAAGTTCACCAGCGGCGCCTTCGTGGGCCAATACGAGCGCGAGGCCATCCGCCCCCACGTCTTCGGCCGGTTCGAGGATCTGGTCCTGGCCGCCGAACAGCATCCCGCCATGCTTCTGTATCTGGACCAGGCCCGCTCGGTCGGTCCGGACAGCATGGCGGGCGCGCGCCGCAACGCCGGGCTGAACGAGAACCTGGCCCGCGAGATGATGGAGCTGCACACGGTGGGCGCTGACGGGGGCTACACCCAGGCCGACGTCACTGAACTGGCGCGCGCCCTGACCGGCTGGTCGATCCCCGCCGCCCGCGATCAGCGTCAGCCCAACCGTCCGCGCCGCGCGCGCAACATGGCCGCCCAGGCCGAGCCCGGTCCCGACGGCTTCGTCTTCCGCGCCAATGTCCACGAACCCGGCGCCCGCACGGTGATGGGCAAGACCTATCCGGCGGCGGGCGTGGCCCAGGGTCAGGCCATACTGCGTGACCTCGCCCGACATCCGGCCACGGCCAAACGCCTGTCGCGCCGTCTTGCCGCCCATTTCGTCGCCGACGATCCGCCGCCCGCTCTGGTCTCCCGACTGGAAGCGGCCTGGACCAGCTCAGGCGGTGACCTGGCCCAGGTCGCCCGCGCCCTGATCGACGCGCCCGAGACCTGGACGCCCCAGCCCGCCAAGATCAAGACGCCCTATGACTTCATCGTATCGGCCCATCGCGCGCTGGGAACGCGGCCTCAGCGGATCCAGCCGTTGCGCCAGGCCCTGCTCGACATGGGCCAGCCGCCGTTCGCGCCGCCGTCGCCAGAGGGCTGGCCCGACACGGCCGCTGACTGGGCCGGTCCCGACGCTCTGGTCAAACGGCTGAACTGGTCGCGCTCCGCCGCCGATCTGGCGCAAGCGAGCGATCCAAACGCGGTCGCCGCAGCCGCCCTTGGTCCGCGTCTCGGCGAACGCACGCGGCTCGCCGTCGCCCGCGCCGAAAGCCGGCCCGAGGCTCTCACCCTTCTGTTCATGTCGCCGGAGTTCCAACGCCGATGACCGCCCTCAATATGAACCGCCGCCATCTGCTGGCCGCCGCCTCCGCCGGCGTCGGCCTGGCCTTCGCCGGCCGCGTCGCCGCCCAGACCAACGGCCCGGCCAACAAGCTGGTCGTCGTCATCGCGCGCGGCGCCATGGACGGCCTGTCCGTGACCGTGCCTTACGTCGATCCGAACTACGTCCCCTTGCGCGGCGGTCTGGCCATCGCCGCGCCCGGCGAAACGAGCGGCGCCCTGGCCCTGAGCGAAGGCTTCGGCCTGCACCCGGCGCTGGCCGGCCTGCACGCCCTTTATGGTCAGGGGCAGATGCGGTTCGCCCCCGCCGTCGCCCTGCCCGTGCGCATCCGCTCGCACTTCGACGCCCAGGACGTGCTGGAGAATGGCGGCGAAGGTCTGCGCCAGCAATCCGACGGCTGGCTGAACCGCGCCATCGTCGCGGCCGGCGGAACGTCGCTGAAAGGCCTGTCCATCGGCGCCCAGACCCCGCTGATCCTGCGCGGCGACGCCCCGGTGTCCAGCTGGGCGCCCGGTGGTCTGGTGCGCGACGGCGACCGCATCGCCTCCTTGCTGCAGGACCTCTATGTCGAGGATCGGATGCTGGGCCAGAACCTGGCGCGGGGTCTGGCGACCGAGCAACTGGTCAGCATGGAGGGCGGCGACCAACGCCTGCGCCGCAACGACGTCCAGGGCCTGGGCCAGGCCGTCGCCAGGCTGATGACCGGACCGGAGGGCGCCGACATCGTCGCCGTCTCGCTGGACGGCTGGGACACCCATGCGGGCCAGCGCGCGCAACTCCAGACCCGGCTGACGGGCCTCGATCAACTGGTCACGGGCCTGAAGGGCGGCCTGGGCGAGACCTGGTCGCGCACGGCGGTCATCGTCGCCACCGAGTTCGGCCGCACCGCCCGCGCCAACGGCACCCAAGGCACCGACCACGGCACCGGCTCGTCGCTTCTGCTGGCAGGCGGCGCGGTCAAGCAAGGCGGCCCCATCGGCGACTGGCCGACGCTGGCCGACAATCGCCTGTTCGAGAATCGCGACCTGGCCCCGACCCTGGACATCCGTTCGGTGTTCAAGGGCGTGTTGCGCGATCACATGGGCCTCGACCGCGCCGCCCTGGACGCCCGCGTCTTCCCCGGCAGCGCCGCCGAAGCGCCGGCCATGGATGGACTGGTCTAGCCGTCACGCTTGCTTTTTGCGGCGCAACATCGCATCAGGACGTCATCACCTTGGACCCGGCCCTGTTCGCAGGCGACGGGTGGCTATCCCCGCCGCCGATCCGCTGGGAAACCGAGCCGCCGGAAACCGAAGCATCGGTCAGGCTCATCCAGATGAAATCCTGACATGTCCATCATCGCCTCCGCGCGCCAGCAATGGCTCGCCAATCCTCGCCGCGACCTTCTGGCGGGGACCGTCGTGGCCTTGGCCCTGATCCCCGAAGCCATCGCCTTTTCCATCATCGCCGGCGTCGATCCCGCCGTCGGCCTCTACGCCAGCGTGGTCATCGCCGTGACCATCGCCTTCGTCGGCGGGCGTCCGGCCATGATCTCGGCCGCCACCGGCGCCATGGCCCTGCTGATGGTCACGCTCGTGCGCGACCACGGGCTGGAATATCTGTTCGCCGCCTCGATCCTCTGCGGCGTGTTCCAGATCGTCATCGGCCTGCTGAAGCTGGGCCGCTACATCAAGTTCGTCAGCCGCAGCGTCATGACCGGCTTCGTCAACTCCCTGGCCATCCTGATCTTCCTGGCCCAGATGCCCGAGCTGATCGGGCGGGGCTGGGTCACCTACGCCCTGGTCGCGGCGGCCCTGGTCGTCATCTACGGCTTCCCGCGCCTCACCAAGGCGGTGCCCTCGCCCCTGGTCGCCATCGTCGCCATCAGCGCCATGGTGATCGTGCTGAAGCTGGACGTGCGCACCGTCGGCGACATGGGCCAGATGCCGGCCAGCCTGCCGATGTTCCACCTCCCCGCCGTGCCCCTGACGTGGGAGACGCTGGTCATCATCGCGCCCATCTCGGCGACCCTGGCCTTCGTCGGCCTGCTGGAAAGCCTGCTGACCGCGAACCTGATCGACGACATCACCGACACGCCGTCGGACAAGGATCGCGAGACGCGCGGCCAGGGGATCGCCAACATCCTGTCGCCCCTGTTCGGCGGCATGGCGGGCTGCGCCATGATCGGCCAGTCGATGATCAATGTCACCTCGGGCGCGCGCGGGCGACTATCGACCCTGTGGGCCGGGTTGTTCCTGCTGTTTCTGATGCTGGCGCTTCAGACCTGGGTCGCCCAGATCCCGATGGCCGCTCTGGTCGCCGTCATGATCATGGTCTCGATCGGCACCTTCGACTGGTCCTCGGTGATGAAGCTGCGCTCCACCCCGCTTCAGTCTTCCATCGTCATGATCGCCACGACCGTGACGGTCGTCGCCACCCACGACCTGTCCAAGGGCGTGATCCTGGGAGTGCTGCTGTCGGCGATCTTCTTCATGCGCAAGGTCGGCAAGACCATCGCCGTGACCGAGGTTCCGACGCCGGAACCGGGCGTCCTGCGCTACCGCGTCTCGGGCCAGCTGTTCTTCGCCTCGGCCGATCTGTTCGCCGCCAGCTTCGAGCATCATGGTCATCCCAGAAGCGTCGAGATCGATCTCAGCGACGCCCATCTGTGGGACCTGACCAGCGTCGCCGCCGTGGACAAGGTCGTCTTTCGCTACCGCCGTCAGGGCGCGGACGTGCAGGTCACGGGCATGAACGACGCCGCCCGCACCCTGGTCACGCGGGTGGGGCGGTTCGAGAAGATGCATCTGCCGGACGGCGCCGGCGCGCATTAGGGGTCAGGCGGCTTCGGGCTTCGGCATCTTGCAGATGCGGTTCAGGTCGGCGCGGATCGAGCTGCCCTGGAAGTGCGAGATTTCGGCGCCCGAATACCCCTCTCCGGACAGCGCCTTGACGACGTCGCCGGTGTTCAGACAATCGTTGGTGCGGGCGAGCTGATAGGCGCGCTCGACGACGTGGGTGCGGTTCATGGGAATGGCCTTTCGTGCTGTTCGGTAACGCACCCCAAGCTAAACCGTTCCGATCATTGGATTTTCGGACCCGTCGCCCCAAGCTTGCATCCGCAACCAATATCTGCGCACATACGGCTCGTCGATCTCTCTGCGTAACGCCCACTCTCTCTGCGAACGCACGAGTCAAGGCCGCTCCCATTCAGACCCGACAGGCCGCAGGGACGTTCCCTCGGTCAATTTCTAACGGAGGTCTCAAAATGGCTACCGGCACTGTCAAATGGTTCAACGCCACCAAGGGCTACGGCTTCATCCAGCCTGAAGACGGCGGCAAGGACGTCTTCGTTCACATCTCGGCTGTCGAAGCCGCCGGCCTGCGCGGCCTGGACGAAAACCAGAAGGTTTCCTACGAGCTGGAACGCGACAAGCGTTCGGGCAAGGAATCGGCTGGCCAGCTGCAAACCATCGGCTGATTTCAGCCTCACGGCTGAACTGGCGACGGCGGCTCCTTACGGAGCCGCCGTTTTCAATTCCGGGCTGCCAACTGGCGAAGACAGGTGTGTCGGTCTAAACGAACAGATCGAGGCTCACGCCTTCGTCTTGTCGATCCAGGCGGCGAAGGCGTCGGTGAAGCTTTTCAGGAAGGTCTTGGTGTCGTCCTTCTTCAGCTTGCCGTTCTCGTCCAGCAGGTCGGCGACATTGCCGATATAGGCCTCGGGCTGCTGCATCGTCGGCATGTTCAAAAACACCAGCGGCTGGCGCAGATGGTGGTTGGCGCCGAAGGCCGCGACGGCGCCGGGCGAGACGCTGACGATGGCGGCGGGCTTGCCCTGCCAGATGCTGTGACCATAGGGGCGAGAGCCGACGTCCAGGGCGTTCTTCAGCGCGCCGGGGATGGAGCGATTGTATTCGGGCGTGACGAACAGCACCGCCTCGGTCGTCGCCACCTCCTCGCGGAACCGCTCCCAGGCCGGCGGCGGGTTGTCGGTCTCCAGATCGGGATCATAGAGCGGCAGGTCGCCGATCTCGACCGGCTCGATCTCCAGTCCGGGCTCGGCCAGCGCCTTCAGCTCCATGCCGATGGCGCGAGAATAGGAGCCTTTGCGCAGGCTGCCGACGATCAAGGCGACGCGGACGGTCATGGTGGTCTCCGGGCTGGACGGGTTCAAGCGCCAGCATAACCGATCCGCGCGCCGCCGCGTTCCCTCAGCCTGCGAACAGGGCCTCAGCGAAGGCTTCGCCCGCCGGTCCCGCCGATTTCGGGCCCAGGACGGCGCTGGCCGCCTGGCCTGAGGCCAGCAGCCGGCCGCCGACCGCGCGCACGTCCTGGATAGTCTGGGCTTCCAGCTGTTCAGTCATCGACACGCTGGAGCGCGGGGCGCCGAAGATCAGGGCCTGGGCGGCGTTACGCCCGGCCCGGCTCATCGGGTTCTCGTCCGACATCCACAGGCCGGCCTTCATCACCGCCTTGGCCCGCGACAGCTCCTTTTCGGTCGGCCCGGCCTCGGCCAGGGCCCGCACCTCGGCCGCCGAAACCTCGGCCAGTTCTTTCGCCCGATCCGCCGCCGCCCCGGCGTAGATGCCCAGCACGCCCGTATCCTCATACGGCTCCTGATAGGCGTCGATGACGTAGGCCAGGCCCCGCTCCTCGCGCGCGCTCTGGAACAGGCGGGACGCCAT
The DNA here is from genome assembly GCA_027944975.1 of Acanthamoeba sp. SK_2022c. Classification (NCBI taxonomy): domain Eukaryota; phylum Discosea; order Longamoebia; family Acanthamoebidae; genus Acanthamoeba; species Acanthamoeba sp. SK_2022c. The sequence goes on along the minus strand of JANDKB010010133.1, from coordinate 86,607 downwards.
GCCCCCGCCCAGGATCTCGCCGAACAGCCGCATGGCCGACAGCGCCGGATCGGTCGCGGCCAGGGCCGGCAGTTGGAACACCAGATTGGCCTGTTCGATCTTGCGCGTCAGCTTCGCGTGCCCGCCGATGAAGGCCGCCGCCGCGGGCGCATCGGCCGGCGTCGCCACCGCATCGCCGAACCAGCGCTCGGCCAGGGCCAGGAGTTCGGTCTCGTCCACCGCCCCTGAGACCGACACCACCATCCTGTCGGGTGAATACAGCCGCGCGCGCCACGCCTCGATCGACGCCTTGTCGGCCGGCTTCAGGCTGGCGACCGAGCCCAGGATCGGCCGACCCAGCGGCTGTTTGGCGAAGGCGCGCGTCTGCACCATCTCGAACACATGGTCGTCGGGCGTGTCGAAGGCCTCGGCGATCTCCTGGGCCACCACGTCCTTTTCGCGCTCGATCTCGGCCGGGTCCAGCGTGGGGCGGAACACCAGGTCCGACAGCACCTGCATCGCCAGCGGCAGCGAGCCGTCCAGCCCCCGCACCTCGAAACTGGTCCGCTCGTATCCGGTGGAGGCGTTGATCGTGCCGCCCTCGGCCTCGATCCGCTCGACAATCTCGCGCGCGGCCATGTCGCCGGCGCCTTTGAACACCAGATGCTCCAGCAGGTGCGACCAGCCGGACCGATCCAGCGGCTCCCACCGCGCCCCGCCCTTGACGGTGACGACGACGGCCAGGGTCTTCAGCCCCGGCATCGGATCGCAGATGACGCGAACGCCGTTGGACAGGGTGTGCAAGGAGGCGGTCAGGAGATGTCTTTCTTGATGCGTCGACGAAGCAGCGCCACATAGAAACCCGCAAGCGCGATCGCCAGTCCGAACCACGTCAGGGCGTATCCGAAATGGTTGTTGGAAAAGGCCGCAGGCGGCGCGGACGGCCTTAGCGACGGGAACTCGGGATTGACGGCGGTGATGGCGAAAACGGCCTCGGGCCGGACCGGGCCGGCGACGTTCAGCGCCTTGGCCATCGCCGTCGTGTCGCGGGCGTAGAAGCGGCCGTCGCGGGGCGCCGGGCTCATGGCGCCGGGCTTGTCGAAGGTGCGGAACTCGCCGACCATGACCAGCGGCAGGGTGGTTTCGACCACGGGCGGCCGCTCCGTCACGCCGTCGCCGACGAAGCCGCGATCGATCAGCAGGGTGAAATCCGCCCCCGCCGGCTTGCAGGCCGAGATCAGCCGCACACCGGCCTCGCCGTCATGGATGCTCTGGAGCTCGACGAAGGGCGCGCTGGCCAGGCCCGGACAGACGATCAGCGCCTTCCTGAACTCCAGATCCCCTTCCGCCAGCACCTGCTCCAGCGGCGCAGGCGGTTTCGCCGCCGCCGCATCGGCCGCCGCGATCAGCCCTTCCTTCCACTTCAGCCGCTCGACCTGCCACACGCCCAGCCCGACCAGCAGGATCAGGCCCAGCACCGTCAGCACGGTCAGAATCCAGGGAAAACGCTTCATCGCTGGTTCCGATATTGCAGCCCGATCATCAGCCCCCGCCCCGGCCGCATCAGGGCCAGCGACAACGCGACCACCAGCGGCAGCCAGACGATCAGATGCACCCACATGGGCGGATGGTATTTGATTTCGACGACCAGGGCCGAGAAGCCGACGATGAAGCCGGCGATCTGCATGATGAAGCTGGCGGGGCCGTCGCCCGTCTGGATGGTGGAATAGTCCAGACCGCAGGCCGTGCAGCCGGGCGCCACCTTCAGAAAGCCCGCGAACAGCGCGCCCTGGCCACACCGGGGACACCGCCCCCGCAGCGCCCATCGCACCGGCGTATCGGAAACGACGACGGCGCGGGACGATCCCTCGTCCCGCGCCGCTGCGATGTCTTCAGGGCCGTCTTGGATCAACCGAAGACGACATAGACGAAGGCGAACAGGAACAGCCACACCACGTCCACGAAGTGCCAGTACCAGGCCGCGGCCTCGAAGCCGAAATGCTTTTGCGGGGTGAAGTCGCCCTTCAGCAGGCGGATCAGGCAGACCGCCAGGAAGATGGTGCCGATCAGAACGTGGAAGCCGTGGAAGCCCGTCGCCATGAAGAAGATCGAGCCGTACAGGCCCGAGTTCACGGCCTCTTCGTTGAAGAACAGCTTCTCGTGCAGGATGTGGTTGTACTCATAGGCCTGGACGCAGGTGAACAGCACGCCCAGGGCCACGGTGATGATCAGGGCGATCTTGGCGCCCTTGCGGTCGCCGACCTGGATCGCGTGGTGGGCCCAGGTGACGGTGCAGCCCGAAAGCAGCAGCGTCACGGTGTTCAACAGCGGCAGTTGCCACGGCGACAGGACCTCGACGCCCTTCGGCGGCCAGGTCGACCAGGCCTTGGCGGTGTCGGCCCAGGTGCCGACTTCCGGCGTCAGCGCCCGCGATTCATGGAACAGCGCCATGTCGAAGAACATCCAGAAGAAGGCGACGAAGAACATCACCTCCGATGCGATGAACAGGATCATGCCGTAGCGCAGGCCCAGCGACACGACCGGCGTATGGTCGCCCGCCTTGGATTCCTTGATGACGTCCGCCCACCAGCAGAAGGCCGAGATCAGAACGCCGGCCAGACCAGCGAAGAAGACGCCCGGCTTGCCTTCGGCCAGGAAGGCAGCCGCGATCGGACCATTCTCGGCCGGGGCCAGGCCCTTCATCCAGATCACCGCGCCGATGAACATGATGGTCGCAGCGACCGAGGACACCAGCGGCCAGGGGCTGGGCGCCACCAGGTGGTAGTCGTGCTGCGGAGTGGCGTGGGCGTCAGCCATGAATCGCGTCTCTTCGTCGGCCAGAGTCGGTTGTTATAGCGGCTATAGCGTTCGATTTTCCCCGACGCCAGAGCCGTGCCGCTATTCCGCCTTGTTCATCGCCGCGAACGCCTTGGCCGAAAAGGCCGACAGCGGGTGGGGCAGGTCGTCCAGCGCGAACCAGCCGATCTCCGACAGCTTGTCCGGCTCGGTCAGCGTCGGCTCGCCGGTGAAGTCGCGGGTGACATAGATCAGCGACACCCAATGCTGGCCGTCGGCGGGAATGATCTCTTCGGCCAGGCACAGGAAATCGACCGCGCCGATCTTGAGCCCGCTCTCCTCCTCGGCCTCGCGTCGCGCGGCGTCGATGGAGCGCTCCATCAGGTCGACCTTGCCGCCGACGATGTTCCAGAACCCGGCCTCGGGCGCCTTCAGCCGCTTGCACAGCAACACCCGCCCGTCGGCGCGCTGGATCACCAGGCCGCAGCCGACGCCGGGAAAGTCCACGCCCGGCTTCGAAGTCACGCCTTGGGCGCGTCCACGGACGGATAGAAGGTGTAGCTCAGGGTGATGTCGCGCGCGCCCTTGGCCTCGCGATCCGTGGCCAGTTCGGGGGCGATGAAATACTGGACCGGGAACTGGCGCGTCTCGCCCGCCGCCAGCGTCTGGTCGGTGAAGCAGAAACATTGCAGCTTCTGGAAATACGGCCCCGTCTGCTCGGGCGAGACATTGTAGCTGGCGCGCACCTGGATCGGCTTGTCCGAGGTGTTGGTCACATCGAAATAGGCCAGGCCCGTCTCGCCGATCCGCACCCGCTGGGTCGACTGCTCTGCGCGGAAGGTCATCGGCACGCCGCGCACATTGGTGTCGAACCGCACCAGCACCGTCTCGTCCAGCACGGTGTCGGAGGCCTTGTCGGCCTTCATCGTCGTGCCGCCGAAACCCGTGACCTGACAGAACATCCGATAGAGCGGCACCGCCGCGAACGCCGCCCCGGTCATGCCCATCACGCCGAAGACGCAGATGATGGCGATCAGATTCTTGCGGCCCGCCTTCATGGTTGGGAAGTCTCCACCGCCGTCGCCAGCGCGCGCTCGGCCGCCTGGTTCTGTTGCAGGCGCAGAACCGTGGTGGCGAAGACCAGCACGATGAAGGCCACCAGCGCCGAGGCGATCCAGACGTTGCGACGCTTGCGCGCGCGAAGTTCCTCAGGCGTCAGACGCATGGTTTTACGCTCCCAGACCGGACAGGGCCTCGACCAGCAGCGCCGAGAACAGCGCCATCAGATAGAGGATGGAAAAGGCGAACAGGTCACGCGCCGGTTTGGCCTGGACCTTGACGTCATACAATGCGGCCTCGCGTCCCACGGCCTCGGCCTTGTCCGGCTCGTCGCCCGCGCGCGAGCGATAAAGGCGCACCGCCAAGCCGAGGAAGCCCAGGCCGCCCGCGACCGACACGACCAGATAGATGATCCCGCCCAAGCCCGCGAAGGCCGGGGCGATGGCGACCGGCACGAAGACCAGGGTGTAGAGCAGGATCTGCAACCGCGTGGATCTGGCGCCCCTGGCCACCGGCATCATCGGAATGCCCGCCTTGGCGTAATCGCCGGCCGAATACAGCGCCAGCGCCCAGCTGTGCGGCGGGGTCCACAGGAAGATGATCAGAAACAGCAGCCACGCCTGCCACGGCGCATGGCCCGTCGCCGCCGCCCAGCCGATCACGGGCGGAAAGGCGCCCGCCGCCCCGCCGATGACGATGTTCTGGGGCGTCCGGCGCTTCAGCAGCAGAGTGTAGAAGCCGGCGTAATAGACGATGGTCATGGCCAGCAGACCCGCCGCCAGCCAGTTGGCGTTCATCCCCAGCAGCATGACCGAGAACAGGCTCAGGATGACGCCGAACGCCATGGCGTCGTTCTTCCTGACGCGTCCCGCCGCCACCGGCCGGCCGCGCGTGCGCCGCATCAAGGCGTCGGTCTCGCCCTCCAGCGCCATGTTCAGCGCCCCGGCCGCCCCGGCCCCCACGGCGATGCACAGGATGGCGATGGCCGCGACCAGCGGATTGACCGATCCGGGCGCGACGACCAGCCCGGTCGCGGCGGTGAACACCACCAGCGACATCACGCGCGGCTTAAGCAGCTGGAAGAAATCCTCCGGCTGGGCGGTCGAGATGGCGGGGCGGGTCTGAACTTCGGTCATCGGTGAGGGCCGCATAGCATACCCAAATGAAGAAGGCCGCCCCTTCCGACGGAAAGAGCGGCCTTCGATTTCATATCGCTGGAAAGGCTTAGTGCTCTTCCGCCTTGATGACCGGCAGTTCGTTGAACTGGTGGGCCGGGGGCGGCGAGGACAGGGTCCACTCCAGGGTCGTGGCGCCTTCGCCCCAAGGGTTGGCGACGCCCGGACGACGACGGATCGCCGCCTCGACCAGCATGATCAGGAAGACGATCACGCCGACGACGGTGACGGCATAGCCGATCGACGAGACGTGGTTCCACAGGGTGAAGGCTTCCGGATAGTCGATGTAGCGACGCGGCATGCCCTGCAGACCCAGGAAGTGCTGCGGGAAGAACACCAGGTTCACGCCCACGAACATGATCCAGAAGTGGGTCGCGCCCAGGAACTCGTTGTACTTCACCCCGAACATCTTCTCGAACCAGTAGTAGAAGCCCGCGAAGATGGCGAAGACGGCGCCCAGCGACAGCACATAGTGGAAGTGCGCCACGACGTAATAGGTGTCGTGCAGGCTGTAATCGATGCCGGCGTTCGACAGGACCACGCCGGTCACGCCGCCGACGGTGAACAGGAAGATGAAGCCGATCGCCCACAGCATGGGCGTCTTGAAGCTGATGGAGCCGCCCCACATGGTGGCGATCCAGCTGAAGATCTTCACGCCCGTCGGCACCGCGATGATCATGGTGGCGGCGATGAAATAGGCGCGCAGATTGATGCTCATGCCGACGGTGTACATGTGGTGCGCCCACACGATGAAGCCGACGAAGCCGATGGCAACCATGGCGTAGGCCATGGCCAGATATCCGAACACCGGCTTGCGGCTGAAGGTCGAGACGATGTGGCTGATGATGCCGAAGCCCGGCAGGATCAGGATGTAGACTTCCGGGTGACCGAAGAACCAGAACAGGTGCTGGTACATGATCGGGTCGCCGCCGCCGGCGGGATCGAAGAAGTGGGTGTGGAAGTTGCGGTCCGTCAGCAGCATGGTGATGGCGCCGGCCAGCACGGGCAGCGACAGCAGCAGCAGGAAGGCGGTGATCAGCACCGACCAGGCGAACAGCGGCATCCGGTGAAGCGTCATGCCCGGCGCGCGCATGTTCAGGATGGTGGTGATGAAGTTGATCGCGCCCAGGATCGAGCTGGCGCCCGCGACGTGCAGGGCGAAGATGGCCAGGTCGAAGGCGGGGCCGACGTGGCCCGTGGTCGACAGCGGCGGATAGGCCGTCCAGCCCCCGCCGAAGCCCTTGCCCGGTCCGCCGTCGGTGAACATCGACAGGATCAGCAGGCACCAGGCGGCGACCAGCAGCCAGAACGAGATGTTGTTCATGCGCGGGAAGGCCATGTCCGGCGCGCCGATCATGATCGGCACGAACCAGTTGCCGAAGCCGCCGATCATGGCGGGCATGACCATGAAGAAGATCATGATCAGGGCGTGGGCCGTGACGACGGCGTTATAGCCGTGCTTGGATTGCTCCACGAGACCCAGCAGCTGGATCGACGAGCCTTCCTTGAAGATCTGGATGCCCGGCTCGGCCAGTTCCCAGCGGATCAGGCCCGACAGAGCCCCGCCCACGATGCCCGCCATGATGGCGAACATCAGATACAGGGTGCCGATGTCCTTGTGATTGGTGGACAGGAACCAGCGGGTGAAGAAGCCCAGCTTGTGGTCGTGATGGTGGTCGTCGTGAGCGTGACCGATGTGGGTCGCGTCGCGGGTTACGGTAGCGTCAGCCATGTGTCTCTGTTCGCCTCTTACTGGGCGGCCGGCGCGGCGGACGCCGCGGCGGAAACGGGTTGGTCGGCGGTGGCGCCGACGGGGGCGGCGACCGGGGTCGCAGCGTCGGCGGCGGGCGCAGGCGCGGCTGCGGCCGGAGCCGCGGCGGGCGCGGCGACCTTGGGCGTCATCGAACCGCCCTTGGAGGCGATCCACTGTTCGAACTGGGCCTGTGTCACGACCCGGATCTCCAGCGGCATGAAGGCGTGGTCGACGCCGCACAATTCCGAGCACTGCCCATAGAAGACGCCGGTGCGCTCGGCCTTGAACCAGGTGGTGTTGATGCGGCCGGGAACGGCGTCGGTCTTCAGGCCGAACGCCGGCAGGGCGACGGCGTGGATGACGTCCGAGGCGGTGATGACCAGTTGCACCGTCTTGCCGACCGGCACGACCATCGGCTCGGTCGCGGCCAGGCGATAGGGCACGCCCTTCGCCTTGGCTTCCTCTTCCGGGAGCATGTTGGAGATGTATTCCGCCACGCCCTGGTCCGGATACTCATAGGCCCAGTTCCACTGGTTGCCGGTCACCTTCACCGTCAGGTCCGGCGACGGCATGTCGTGATAGGCGAACAGCAGGCGGAACGAGAACAGGGAGATGAAGACCAGGATCAGCACCGGCAGCACGGTCCAGATGATCTCGATCGTGGTGTTGTGGCTCCAGCGCGCTGGCGTCGGATTGGCCTTCTTGTTGTAGCGGAACACGATCCAAGCCAGCAGGCCCAGCACCAGCAGGGTGATGGCCGTGATGATCGGCATCAGGATCACGTCGTGGAAGAAGTGCGCATCATGCTTCAGCGGCGACGCCGCCGGCTGCAGCGCGATGCCGCCCGGGGTCGGCTGACCCATCAGGTCCTGCGCCCACGTCGGCGCCGCAGCGAACATCGCCAGTCCGGCGCCCAGAACGATGGAGGACGCGCAAGTCGCGGCCTTCTTCAACGTCCCTTGGGCTCGCTTGCCCATCCCCATATGAGACTTCCCCATAAAACCGTTATGCAGCAGATACTTGCGAATGGCTCGCAAGAGATCACGCTGGCGCGATTCCCACGCCCGGCGTTCTCGGTCACCTATCGGATCGCTTTCGGCTTGCCAAGCGATCAACGGCGCCCACGCCGCAAAGCCGCCTTCAGCCAGCCTCGATTAAATCGCTGTCATGTTTCGATAGCTACCTTGCGTCACAAGATACCTTGCCGTAGTCAATGGTCATCAACGGGAGAGCCGAGGTGCCAGAAACCATCGAGATACAGCTGAAGAAGGGCGTGTTGGGGCTTTGTGTCCTGGCCCTTCTGAACCGGGCGGACAGCTACGCCTACGAGATCGCCAGCCGCCTGTCGGACGCGATCGATATGGGGGAAGGCACGATCTACCCCCTGATGCGCCGCATGCAGTCCGAAGGACAGGTGGAGACCTATCTGGTCGAATCGTCCGCCGGGCCGTCACGCAAATACTATCGACTGACCGAAGCGGGCCGGGGGGCCCTCGCCGCCCAGACTGCCGAATGGTCCGCCTTCACCAAGGCCGTCGACGCCATCGTGGCGAACGACGCCGATCAGGGAGCCGCTCAATGACGCGCGCCGAATTCATCGATCGTCTGAAGGAAGGCCTCGTCGGCCTGCCGACCACGACCGCCAACGACATCATCGCCGACTATCAGACCCACTTCGACGACGGCATCGCCGCCGGCCGCACCGAGGCCGAGGTGGCCTCCGCGCTCGGCGATCCGGTCCGCCTGGCTCGCGAACTGAAGGCCGAGGCCGGCATCCAGCGCTGGCATCAGGAGAAGAACCCCTCCGCCGCCGCCGGCGCCGTGTTCGCCGTCCTGGGCCTGGGGGCGCTGGACATCCTGATCCTCCTGCCCCTGCTGATGGGCGTGATCGGGACCGTGTTCGGCTTCTTCATCGCCGCCATCGGCCTGTTCATCGCAGGCGGTGTGATCATGGTCGCGGGTCCCTTCGCCGGCTTCCCCGGCGGGCCGTTCGCGGCGATCCTGATGGGGTTGGGCCTGATGGCCGGGTCGGTCTTCCTCGGCGCCCTTCTGACCATCTTCACCATCTGGCTGGTCAACGGCGTCGTCTGGTTCGCCCGCCTGCACTACCGCCTGCTGAAGCCGGCGCTTGAGCCGACCAGCGTTCAATCCACCTCGACCTCGGGAGTCTCGGCATGATCCGCACCCTGTTCATCATCGCCGGCGCCGCCCTGGTGCTGTGCCTGGTCACCGTCGGCGGCGCGCTGGCGATCGGCGGCCACGACCTCCAGCGCCACGGCTGGGCCTGGACCATCAAGGACCAGGACGGCGAGACCATCCGCTTCGAGCGGGTCAAGGGCGGCGGGACCGACGACCTCGGTCCCCTGACCACCCGCACCCTCCCCTGGACCGGAGGCGAGACCCTGACCGTCGATTCCAGCATCGACGTCGACTATGTCCAGGGTGACGCTGAGACCGTCGTCATCACCGGGCCCAAGGGTCTGACCGACCGGGTCCGTCTGGTCGACGGCCGCCTCGATCTGGGCGACGGCGACGAGCGGGTCGTGTTCGGCTGGGACAACGGCAACTTCTCCGCCCGGTCCGAGCGCGACGAACTGAAGGTCGTCATCACCGCGCCCAAGGTGAACCGCTTCAACACCAAGGGTTCGGGCGACCTGCAGATCACCGGCTATGACCAGCCTTCGCTGACGCTCGACATCGCCGGCTCGGCCGAGGTCACCGCCTCGGGTCGCACCGACGAGCTGAAGCTGGACATCGCCGGCTCGGGCGATGCGTCCCTGGGCGACCTGGCGACCCGCGACGCCTGGGTGGACATCGCCGGCTCCGGCGACGCCCGCATCGCCCCGACCGGCGACGTCAAGGTCGCCATCGCCGGCTCCGGCGACGTGGCCCTGGCCACCCGCCCCGCCAACCTGAACAGCACCGTCTCCGGCTCCGGCGACGTCTATCAGGACTGACGGTCACAACGACCACCGTGGAAAGGGGCTGGGTTCACCAGCCCCTTTTTCTGTGCGCCCGCCTTGGAAACGGGGAGCGGCGCCTTCACCCCTCGGGCCCTACGCGCTAAGTCAGCCGCATGACTTTCGCTCCCCTCCCCGACGCCGGCGCCAACTGGGTCGATCGGCATGCGCCGGAGGGGCTGAAGCCGTGGTTGAAGCTGGGGCGGTTCGACCGGCCCATCGGCATCTGGCTGCTGCTGCTGCCCGGCTGGCAGGGGATCGCCCTGGCCCTGGCGCAATATCGGCAGGCGCCGGGTCTCTATGATCTGTGGCTGTTCGTCGGTTTCGGCATCGGCGCCTGTCTGATGCGGGCGGCCGGGTGCGCCTTCAACGATATCGTCGATCGGGATTTCGACGCCCAGGTCGCCCGCACCGCCCAGCGCCCCATCCCGTCGGGCCGGATTAGCGTCAAACAGGCCTGGGCCTTCGTCGTCGCGTGCAGCCTGATCAGCCTTTTGATCCTGCTGACCCTGCCGACCGTCGCCATCGGGCTGGGCGTCGCGTCGCTGGGCCTGGTCGCGGCCTATCCGTTCATGAAGCGGATCACCTGGTGGCCCCAGGCCTGGCTGGGCCTGACGTTCAACTGGGGCGCCCTGATGGGGTTCGCCGCCGCCCTGCCCTTGGCGGCGGCCGCCTTGCTGCTGCCCGCCGATCTCGCCGGCGAGTTCCGGCCGTTCCTGTGGTCGCCGGCCAGCGACAGCGGCCATGCGATCGCCCTGACGTGGCAGGCCTATCTCCCCGCCGTCCTGCTGTGGATCGGCGGGGTCTTCTGGACCCTGGGCTACGACACCATCTACGCCCTGCAAGACATCGAGGACGACGCCATGATCGGGGTGAAATCCTCTGCCCGTCGCCTGGCCTCGGCCGTGCGGCCCGGCGTAGCAGTCTTCTATGGTCTGGCGGTCGCGCTCGCTGTGTTGGCGGGCCTGTCCGCAAATCTCGGGCCGCTGTTCTGGATCGGCCTGATCGCCTACGCCGCCCATCTGGCGCGTCAGGTCGCGCGGCTGGACCGCAACGACGGCGCTCTGGCGCTGAAACTGTTCAAATCCAATCGCGAGGCCGGTCTGATCCTGCTGGCCGCCATCGCTGTTGGCTCAATCTCCCTGTGATCCCCCGATGATGGAGTTTCCCATGTCGCGCACCGCCCGCACCCTGCTGTTGTCCGCCGCTGTCGCCGCCACGCTTTGCGCGTCTCTGGCCGCCTGCCAGCGCAAGGAAGACAAGGCCCAGGCGCCGGCCGCGCCGGCTCCAACCGCTGCGCCGGCCGTGTCGAACACCCCCGTCGGCTATGACAGCAAGACCCCCTATGCCGCCGTCAAACTGACCCTGCCCCAGGCGATCAAGACCACGCCCGTCCTGCACGCCGCCCTCTATGCCGACACGGTGCGCGACCTGAAGCAGTTCGAGGAAGGCGCCCAGGCCGATCTCAGCGAAGCCGGCGGCGGCCCGACCCCTTATGAAAAGACCATCGCCTTTGCGCCCGGCGCCGAGACCGGCAAGCTGGTCAGCCTGGCCCGCACCGATTTCGAGTTCACCGGCGGCGCCCATCCCAACACCAGCTTCGACGCCGTGATCTGGGACAAGACGACCAACAAGCGGCTGGGCTTCGCCGACCTGTTCCGGCCGGGCGCCGACCTGTCGGTTCTGGACAAGGCCCTGTGCGCCGCCGCCAACGCCGCCAAACAGGCCCGCTCGCCGGGCTCTGAAACCGCGACCCTAAACGGCAAGATGTGGACGTGCCCCAAAGCCGTCTCGACTCCGTTCATCCTGACGCCGGGCACGACGCCGGGCAAGGCGGGCGGCGTGACCTTCCTGATGGGGCCGTACCAGATCGGCCCCTATTCCGACGGCCCCTACTGGATCGCCCTGCCGCAAAGCATCTTCCGCGCCCTGCTCAATCCCGCCTACGCCGACCAGTTCGACGGCGCCCCGGTCAAGGCCGGCGACGTGACGCCGAAGAACGGTTGAACCAATCCTCCCCCGCCTACGGGGGAGGATCTTCAGAGCTCACTTCGCCAGAAACGCGTCGAACAGTTGGGCGAACCGTGCCGGCTGATCGGCCATGATGAAGTGGCGCGATCCATCGACGCGGATCAGGCTCACGCCGGGCAAGGCCGCATACTCTCGGGTCCACATCGCATCGGCCATCGCCGCGGGTGCTCCACCGTCCGCATCGGCGGCGTAAAGCGCCGTCACCGGCGTCGTCATGGCCGCCAGCCCCGGCCGCGCATCGGTGGTCATCACATCCTTCATGGCCGAGGCCATCGCGTGACGATCGGTCGCCAACGACCAGGCCACAATCCGCGCTTGTTCCGACGGGGTTCGCGACAGCGCCTGCGCCGTCGCCTCCTGCTGGGTGCGGAAGCTCGCTGTGTCCGCCGACAGTATCATTCCCGCCGCCTGATCCGCGAACGGTCGGGCGCTTTCGGCCGTCGCGGTTGGCCCGAACATGGCGCTGTAGAAGGGCAGCAAGTCGACCGTCATCACCCGCCCGACCAGATCCGGCTGCTGCTGCGCCAGCAAAAGTCCGCTCAGACCGCCCATCGAATGGCCGATCACCGCGGGCCGATCCAGCCGCGCCTGGCGGATGTAGCGCGCCAGTTCATCCACCTCGGGCTGGACGAAGGCGCCGTCGCCGTGCGTCCAGGGTTCGCCGGCGAACCCGGCCAACTGCACCAGATGCACGCGGTGCGTCGCCTTCAGCCGGTCGGCCGTCGTTCGCCACACTTCACGCGAAGACGCCAGTCCGGGGATCAGGATCACGTCAGGGCCTTGGCCCACCACCTCGACCGACAGCCGGTCGGACGTGAAGGGCGCAGTGGCGGCCGCGGCAGGGGGCGCGGCAGGCGGCGCGGCCTGGGCCTGGGCCTGATCGCTGGCCACAGCACAGGCGATCACGACGCCCAGGATGACGGCAAGGCGCGACGGGGCGAAGACGCCCCGGCAAGGGCGAATGACGTTCGACATCACAGTCTCCAATTGTAAGGTTATTCTGACTTTTCGGTCAGCCCGCGTGCGGGTTCTCAAAGATTTCTTCGACCGGACGCTCGAACACGGCGGCGATCCGGTAGGCCAAATCCAGCGACGGATCGTGCCGTTCTGTCTCCAGGGCGATCACCGCCTGACGCGAGACCCCCAGCGCCTGACCCATCTGTTCCTGCGTCCAGCCGCGCTCGACGCGTAGAAGCTTCAGACGGTTCTTCATCGGCTGCTCCGGATGAAGGGCGAAACGACGCCGTACAGCCCCCAAAAGACCGGAACGATCAGCCAGGTCTGCATATGCGGCGCGCCGGCGAAACTCTCGCCGAAGCCCCAAAAGGTGGCGACGGCCATGGCCAGCCCTGCGGCGACGATGAACTGTTTGGCGGTCACACCGCGCACGAACTCGTCGCTTTCGCGCATCAGCGCCAGCGTCGCCCAGATCTGCCCGATCACCGGCGCAGACACAGCCGCCGCCAGGAGCCAGGCCGCCGGCTTGCCCATCAGATCGTCGAAGGCGTCCGTCGTCATCATCGCCACGCAGATCGCGACGTAAGGCGCCGCGAACGCCATCGTGCGGATAAGATAGCGCCGATAAGCCGGGGTGCCGCTATTCCAGGCCTTGATCATTTGCGTCCTCCTTTTGTAAGGACAACCTGACACTAACCCGATGTCACGTCAACCTGACTTTTTGTCAGGATCGCCGAACATTTTGACTTTGTCTGCGAGAGGAGGACGTTGCGCCGGCAAGTGATCATCCCAGCCAAATCATGGGCTATGCCAGCGTGCTGAAGGCTGTTACGCGCCAGCCGGAATGACCGTCCTCGATCCCGCCGCCTTCATCCGTGACAACACCCGGCTTCAGCCCGTGCCGCACGCCCCCGAGATCTCTTTGTGGCTGGCCGACGAGATCACGCCGATCTGGCGGCTGACGGAGGAAGAGCTGGGCGAAATGGGCGTGCCGCCGCCCTTCTGGGCCTTTGCCTGGGCCGGCGGTCAGGCTCTGAGCCGGTATCTGCTGGATCATCCGCATGAGGTCGTCGGCAAGCGCGTGCTGGACTTCGCCGCCGGTTCGGGCCTGGTCGGCGTGGCGGCGATGCAGGCGGGGGCGACCCATGTCCTGTGCGCCGACATCGATCCCTTCTGCCACGCCGCGGTCGCCGCCAATGCGACGGCGAACGGCGTGACGCTGGACTTCACCCAGACCAATCTGCTGGACGCCGCCCCGCCGGATGTGGACGTCATCTGCGCGGGTGACATCTGCTACGAGCGTCCGATGACCGACGCCGTTCTCGCCTGGCTGGCCCAGGCCCGCGCCAAGGGGACGCGTGTCCTGATCGGCGATCCGGGACGCACCTATTTCCCGCGCACGGGCCTGGATTTCCTGGCCGAATACCGCGTCCCGACCTCACGCGAACTGGAGGACCAGGAAATCAAGCGGTCCTCCGTCTGGGCGATGCCCTAGACGCGCGGCCTATGCAGACTGGCCCTCGTGCCGTCCCTCGCCGAACTCCTCGATCATCTTGGCGTTGAAGGCGGGGATGTCGTCGGGCTTGCGGCTGGTGACCAGACCCTGATCCACCACCACCTCTTCATCGACCACGTTGGCCCCGGCGTTCTTCAGGTCAGTGCGCAGGCTTTCGAACGACGTCATCGTGCGCCCCTCGACCACGCCCGCCTCGATCAGCAGCCAGGGCGCGTGACAGATGGCGGCGACCGGCTTGCCGGCGTCGAAGAAGGCCCGCACGAACTTCACGGCATCCTCGTCCGCCCGCAGCAGGTCCGGGTTGGCGACGCCGCCCGGCAGCAGCAGGGCGGAATAGGTCGAGGCGTCGACCGCCGCCACCGCCTTGTCGGCCGTGACCTTGTCGCCCGGCGTCAAATGGTCGAAGCCCTGGAACTCGCCGGCCTTCAGCGACACGATCTCGACCACCGCGCCCGCATCCTTCAGCGCCTTCATCGGTTCATTCAGTTCGATCAACTCGACGCCGTCGGTCGCCAGGATGGCGACGGTCTTGCCGGAAAGGGATTGGGCCATGAGAAATGCTCCGTTCGTGAAAGGGGTTCGGCGCGATGAACCCACGGCGTGTCAAAGGGTTGCGGCTCCGCTTGGCGGCGATGGCGCGCGTCCCCACATCCTATCCATGCGATCCCTCCTGACCCTGACCGTTCTGTTGGCCGCTGCCGCCACGCCGGCCTTGGCCCAGACCTATCCGCAGGCCGGGCGCCCGTACGGCGCCTATCCGGGCGGCGTCCCCGCCGCGATCGCCGACCAGCACCGCTATGAGAACGACCGTCTGCGTTCACAAGCGCAGTCGAATGCGGACCAGGCGCGTCAACAGCAGATCGAGACCCAGCTTCGCCTGCGCGCCATCGAAGGCGCGCGCGAACCGACCGTCGCCCAGCCCTTGCCGCCCCGCCCGCTCTACAGCCCCGAGCAGGAGCGGACCTTGCGCCAGTCCACCGCCGAACGCCGCCAGCAGACGGCCCAGAGCATGAGCCAGATCGACAACTGGCTCGATCGTCCGAACTGACGCATCCCTTCCCTTGCACCCGCGTTCCTGCCTAGCTTAACGAAGAGCGGGCGGAGGATATGGCATGCGCTGGCAGGGTGGACGGACGGGCGGCGGCGTCGAGGATCGACGGGGTCTCGGCGGCGGAGCCATCGCTGGCGGCGGCCTGGGCGTCGGCGTTCTGGCCATTATCGGCTACCTCGTCTTTGGCATCGATCCCTCGACCACGACCCAGCTCGCCAGCCAGTTCGGCGGAGTCGGCGCCGAGCAACAGCAGGGTCAAGTCGGGACGCCGAAGGATCAAGCCGGCCGTTTCGTCGATGTCATCGGCGCCAACATCGATGATGTCTGGTCGCAGAAGCTTGAGGGCTATCAGCGGCCCAACGTCGTCATCTACGAACAGGGCACATCGACCGGCTGCGGCTATGGTCAGTCGGCCATGGGTCCCTTCTACTGCCCGACCGACAAGACCGTCTATCTGGACCTCGGCTTCTGGCAGGAGATGGAGAGCAAGCTCGGGGCCTCCGGCGCAGACTTCGCCCGCGCCTATGTCATCGCCCACGAGTTCGGCCATCACGTCCAGACGCTGACAGGCACCTCGGCTCAGGTTCGCCAGGCCCAGCAGCGCGCCTCCGGTCAGGCCGAAGCCAACCAGTATTCCGTCGCGCTGGAGCTTCAAGCCGACTGCTACGCCGGCGTCTGGGCCCGGAACGCCTCGGCCGTCTCCAACGGCCAAGTCGCGCTCGAGCCCGGCGATATCGAAGAGGGCATGAAGACCGCCCAGGCCATCGGCGACGACACCTTGCAACGACGCAGCGGCGGCCGCGTCTCGCCCGAAAGCTTCACCCACGGCTCTTCGGCGCAGCGGGTCGAATGGCTGCAGCGCGGCTATCAGTCGGGCGACCCGGCGTCCTGCGACACCTTCAGCGGCGCCTGATCGCCGCCACCCTTCAAAAAGATTGATTGACTGACGATGCACGACCGCGCCGGCACGACCGCACGCCCTGAAGACCTGATCGACCTCGACGCCCTGCTCGGCGCCTATGAGACGACCCGGCCCGACATGGGCGATCCGCAGCAGCGGGTCGTCTTCGGCACGTCCGGCCACCGGGGATCCAGCCTGGACGGCGCCTTCAACCAGGATCCTGGCCATCGCCCAGGCGATCGCCGAATACCGCGCGGCCCAGGGCATTGACGGCCCGCTGTTTCTCGGTCGCGACACCCACGGCCTGTCCGAGCCCGCCTTCCGCACGACGCTGGAGGTGCTGATCGCCAACGGGGTCGAGGTGCTGATCGACGCCCGCGACGGCTTCACCCCTACGCCGGCGGTGTTCTACGCCATCCTGACGCACAACCGGACGAAAGCGCGTCAAAACCCCTTAAGATTGGCGGACGGCGTCCTGATCACCCCTTCGCACAATCCGCCCCGCGACGGCGGCATCAAATACAATCCCCCCTCCGGCGGCCCGGCCGGGGGCGAGGCCACATCCGCCATCGCCGCCCGCGCCAACCAGCTGATCGAGAACGGCCTGACCGAGGTCCGGCGCGTCCCCTTCGCCCAGGCCCATGCGGCGGCGGGCCGGTTCGACTACCTGTCCGCCTATATCGACGATCTGCCCAGCGTGCTGGACCTGGACGCCATCCGCAACGCCGGCGTCCGCATCGGCGGCGATCCGCTGGGCGGCGCGGCCGTGGCCTATTGGGGCGAGATCGCTGAACGTCACCGGCTGGACCTGACTGTCGTCAATGACGCCGTCGATCCGCGCTGGGCCTTCATGCCGCTGGACGCCGACGGCAAGATCCGCATGGACTGCTCATCTCCCAGCGCGATGGCCGGTCTGATCGGCATGATGAAGGGTGGCTCGGCCTATGACGTCGCTTTCGGCAACGACGCCGACGCGGATCGCCACGGCATCGTCACCCCTGACGCGGGCCTGATGAACCCTAACCATTTCCTGGCCGCCGCCATCGCCTATCTGTTCGCCAATCGACCCGGCTGGGGCGCGGACGTGGCGGTGGGCAAGACCCTCGTCTCGTCCTAGATGATCGACCGGGTCGTCGCCGGTCTGGGTCGCCGCCTGCTGGAAGTTCCCGTCGGCTTCAAACACTTCGTGCCGGGCCTCTTGGACGGAACCGTCGGCTTCGGCGGCGAGGAATCGGCCGGGGCCTCATTCCTGCGCCACGACGGCTCGGTGTGGACCACGGACAAGGACGGCCTGCTGCTGTGTCTGCTGGCCGCCGAGATCCAGGCCCGCACGGGAAGCAGCGCCAGCCAGCTCTACGCCAAGCTGACCGACCAGTACGGCGCCCCCGCCTACGCCCGCGTCGATGCTCCTGCCAACCGCGCGGAAAAGGCCCGCCTTGCCGCGCTCAGCCCCTCGGATGTGACCGCAACCACACTGGCCGGCCAACCGATCACCGACATCCTGACGGCGGCCCCCGGCAACGGCGAGGCCATCGGCGGGCTGAAGGTCGTCACCGCCGACGCCTGGTTCGCCGCGCGCCCCTCGGGCACCGAGGACTTCTACAAGATCTACGCCGAATCCTTCCTCGGCCCCGACCACTTGTCCCAGGTCCAAACCGAAGCCAAGGCGGTGGTGGCCACGGCGCTGGCGAGTTGAGCGTCTAGCCGACCGTGATTTCCATCGGCCGTTCGACGAAGAGGCCGGGGCCGCCCAGGTCCAGCCCAAGCCGCCGGTTTTCGAACGCGGCCATGCCGACCAGCGCCTTGGGGAAGCCCGGCACCGCGACGTCGTCATAAATCGCGACCGCCGCCTGACGATACAGTTCGTCGCCAATGGTCAAGGTGCGCACGATGACGGTCTCGGCCCGTACCGTTCCGCCCAGCACGATGCTCTGGCCCGGCGTGCGTTCGCGGCCGTCCAGCAGGCCGGCGGCTTGGGCCGTCTCGCGCGTGACGGCCAGCACGGCCGAGGCGCCGGTGTCGATCACCGCATTGACCGTCGCCCCTTCCAAGGTGATGCCCGCCTGCAGGGCCTTGCCGGCCCGCGTCACCGGCACGGGCTTCAGCGACGACAGCGGCGTCCAGCCCTCGCGCGGCAGGAACCGGACCCGATGCTCGGCCGTGTCCAGCTCCAGCACCAGTTCGCGCAATACGTCCTGACCCAGGATCAGCGCCGCGGCCAATCCCTGATCGCTGGCGAGCGGCCCCAGGCCGAGGATCGCCGCGCGCAATCCGGTCAGCCGCAAGCCGCCGATCGCCACATCCAGCGTCGTCCCCCGTCCGACCTGGGCGTCGCCGCCGACGCCATAAGCCACCATCGGGATGTTGAAGACGTTGGTCAGGCCCAGCCGCTCGACCAGCGACCGGTCGATGACCGAATACTGCGCGCCCGAATCGATCAGGGCCCGCACCGGCTGTCCGTTCACCGCTACCTCGACCGTCGGGGTCGGCGCGCGGGGCTCGGCATAGGGCAGCCAGCCGCTGGAGCCGTTCGCGGCGAAGACGACCGTCGGCCCGCGCCAGACCACATGGTCGCGCAGCCACCAGGCCCCGCCCACGCCGCCGGCGACCAGCCCCAGCCGGATCAGAAGATCGCGTCGTTTCATGCCGCCTGACATGGACCGTCACGGCGATCCGCGCCAGCGGGGCGATGTCGCAACTGCTCTTGCAGGGCCGGCGCCGTCGATGTCGGCGCGGCAAAAACATGCTGCTCAACCCCCACTTCTACGCCCAGACAAGGATTGCCGGGCCACAGCCCGCGAAAACCCGACAAAATCATCCAGAAAGCGGGTGACGCCGCCGCCCCGTCTGGCTACGACCATCGGCGTCATGAGCACCTCCAGCGCCCGCTACGTCTCGACCCGAGGCCAATCTTCCGAAACCGGTTTCGCCGACGCCCTGCTGCGCGGCATCGCGCCCGACGGCGGCCTCTATATGCCGACCGCCTGGCCCAGCCTGTCGCCCGCCGCGTGGACCGGAAAAGCCGACTACAAATCCATCGCGCTGCAAGCCATCGCCCCCTTTATCGGCGACGCCCTGCCCGACGGCGCGCTGGACCGCGCGCTGGACCGACTGACCGCCGGGTTCGACCATCCCCTGGTCACGCCTCTGGTCGAGCTGGAGCCGGGCCTGTTAGTGCTGGAGCTGTTCCACGGCCCGACCGCCGCTTTCAAGGATCTGGCGATGCAGCTGGTCGCCAGCCTGACCGACGAGGCCCTGGCCGCCTCGGGCGAGCGCCTGACCATCCTGACCGCCACCTCGGGCGACACCGGCGCCGCCGCCGTGCGCGCCTTCGCCGGCGCCACGTCCGTCGATCTGGTCGTGCTGCACCCGCTGGACCGCGTCTCGCCGGTCCAGCGCAAACAGATGACGACGGTCGAGGCCGACAATGTCCTGAACCTGGCCGTGCGCGGTGATTTCGACGACTGCCAGCGCCTGGTGAAGGGTCTGCTGGCCGACGAGGCATTGCGTGAACGCGGCCGGCTGTCCTCGGTCAATTCGATCAACTGGGCGCGGCTGGCCGGCCAGATCCCCTACTATGTCTCCGCCAAGGCCCAGCTGGGCGGGGCCGCGACCTTCGTCGTGCCGACCGGCAATTTCGGCGACGCCTTCGCCGGCATCGCGGCTACGAAAATGGGCCTGCCGTCCAACGGTTTCGTCGCGGCCGTGAATCAGAACGACGCCCTGGCCCGCGCGCTGAACGACGGCCTGTATTCGCGCCGCCCGGCGGTCGAAAGCGGCAGCGTCTCCATGGATGTTCAGGCGCCGTCCAACTTCGAGCGGCTGGTGTTCGAGGCGACGGGCCGTGACGCCGAAGCGACGCGCGGGGTGTTCGAAACCTTCGCCCGCGACGGCGCCGTCGCCTTCGATCCGGACCTTCTCACCGCCCTGCGCGATCAGGTCTCGGCGGTCTCCATCGACGAGGACGAGACCCGCGCCGAGATCGCCCATGCCTATCAGGCCTGGGGCCGTGTCGTCTGTCCGCATACGGCCGTGGCGTTGGCCGCCGCGCGTCGCCAGGACCGCTCGAAAGGCCCCGTCGTCGCCCTGTCCACCGCCCATCCGTCCAAGTTCGGCGACTTCGTCTCGAACGTCCTGGGCTTCGAACCCGAACCCGCAAACGTCATCGCCGCCTTGGGCGACAAGCCCGAGCGGTTGACGATCGTCGATGGGACGATGGGAGCGGCGCGTGACGCCGTGGCGGCCTTTTCAGGCCGCCACTAGGAACATCTCAGCGACGACCGGCGCCGGTCAGGGCGCGCAGCAGAAGCAGGCCGACGCCGGCGACCGACAGGGTCGTGACCAGCGGACGCTTGCGCGCCTCGGCGGCGACGGTGCGGGCCTTATCGCGGTAGTCGACGGGGACCTTTTCGACCAGGCGATCGACCGAATCCATCGCCTTGCCGAAGGTTTCCAGCGAGCGGCCCTTGGCGTCGTTATAGGCGCCTTCGACCTGCAGCTTCTGGTCGCCGACCAGCTTGCCGACGCCTTTTTGGAGCTTGCCTTGCGCCTGCGAGGCGGCGCCGTTGATGGTTTCGTCAGTCATGATCTTCGTCCTCGGGGAGCGGCGGACTTCGCCGTTGCACCATCAAAATCCCGGCCAAGCTTTCGGTTCCAGCGACGAAGCCGCGCAGGCGCCTCAGGCCGGTTCGGTGGCGCGCCAGTGGTCCATCCGACGCAGGAAGACCGCCGGATCCTTGGGCGTCACCAGATTGGCGGGATCGTGGAAAATGCGGTCGTGCAGCCGTGTCACGGTGAACCGCAGGGCCGCCGCTTCGCCCAGACGCGGCAGGGCCGCTCGCTCGGCGGCGTTCAGCGGCCGCACGGACTCATAGCCGCCCTGGAAGGCCGCCAGGGCGTCCGGCATGGCCCGCCCCTCGGCGTCGAAGCCCCAGGCCGACAGGGCGATGGCGAGGTCATAGGCGAAGGCGCCGGTGCAGCCGAAATAGAAGTCGATGACCGCCGAAACGGCGCCGTCCTCGAACAGCACATTGTCGGGGAAATAGTCGGCATGGATCGCCCCGCCCGGCAGATCGTCCGTAAAGGGATCGCCCAGCCGCGCCAGCGTCGCCTGGACCTGTCTCAGCAGCGCGCGATCCGCGTCGGACGCACGCCCTTCTCCCTCGACGCACCGATCGACCAGCCGACACCACATGGCCGGCCCGACCGGATTGACCCGTTTCAGATCAAATTCGGCCGCCGTCAGGTGAAGCTGCGCCAACACCGCGCCCGCCGCCGCCTGATCGACCGATGACGGCGTGCGCAGCCAGGCGCCGGTCTTCCATTCGATCACCGCCGCCGCCCGGCCGTTCAGTCGTCCAAGCCACGCTCCCGACCGGTCCTCGATCGGCGTCGGGCAAGGAAAGCCGCGCGCCGCCAGATGCGCCGTCAGTCCCAGGCAGAAGGGCAGCGAGGCCTCGTCCGTCCGCCCCTCGAACAGGGTCAGCACAAACCGGCCGCGCGTCGTGTCCAGCCGATAGTTGGTGTTTTCCACCCCCTCGGCGATGGCCGTCAGTTCGACCACTTCGCCGATGTCGTAGCCGGCCAGGAACGCCTCGGCGTCGGCGATGGAAACGGGGGTGAAGACGGCCATGGCCCTAGTTTAGGCCCGCATCGGCGCGGCGTGCACGCACGATCTCGGCCAGGTCCGCCATGATGCTCTCGGTCGTGGCCCAACGCCCGGCGCCCCGGCCCCGGCAGCGCCACACGCGGCCGTCGGCGCCATAGACCTTCAACGCATTGCCCTCGCCGCGCAGGGTCGAGAACAGCGGGTCGCCATGGTCGGCGTTCAGCGACACCGACGGGCGGATCACCCCGTCCTTCAGATGAGCCGCGCCGATCTGGCGCACCCCGCCGGCGGCTGAGGTCGCCTCGGTCAGGTGGTCGCGCGGCACGTCGCCGTCGGGCGAACGGCCGAACGCCTCGTGACACAACAGCCGCACCTTGGCCGCCGCATCCAAACCTTCCAGATCCGAGGACGGGTCCTCCTCCGCAAAGCCCGCCGCGCGCGCGTCGGCCAGGGCTTCGTTGAAGGCCGCGCCGTCGCCCAGCCGCTCCAGCATGAAGTTGACCGTGCCGTTCAATACCGCCTCGAAACCGACCACCTCGCCGGCCGCACGGGCCGCGCGGACCGTCTCGATCATCGGCGATCCGCCGCCGACCGAGGCCGACCAGAAGATGCGTCGGCCATTGGCTTTCGCCAGGTCTTGCAGCCCGCCCGGATCACGGCTGACCGCCTGTTTGTTGGCGCTGGCGACATCGCAGCCGGCCTCTAGCGCGGCGCGGATCACGGCGTGGCCCGCCTCGCCTTCCGACAGGGCCTCCAGCACGATGTCGGGCTTTTTGGCCCAAAGGTCCGCCGGGTTGGAGGTGAACAACGAGGCCGGACAGTCCACGTCGCGCGCCTTCTTCGGATTGCGCACCAGCACGCCCACCACCTCGTAGCGAGGATCGTCGAGCAGCTTGGCCAGCACGCCGCCACCGACCACGCCGCACCCGGCGACCGCGACCTTCAGCGGCGGCAGGGCGGGCGCGGGACCGGGCGGCGCCGACTTGTCGCCGATGACCGTGCCGTCGGCGCGGTCCAGCGCCGCCACCTCGATCTCGACCCCCCGGCTTTCGCCCAGGTCGATGGCGTCATGCTGGACCAGAGCGCCGCCCAGCTTGCGCGCCACGTCCCAGGACGCACGGCGATAGCGCAGGGCCGGGGCCGTCTTGTCATTGGGGTCGTGGTCATAGAGGCCGTCCACGTCCTTGACCAACCGCACCTTCTTCAGCCCCAGCTCGGCCGCGAGGAACACCGCCGTCAGGTCCGATCCGCCCCGTCCCAGTAGGGCCACCTTGCCGTCCGGCCGCACCGCGCCGAACCCGGGCACCACCACCACCTCATGGCGATCCAGCGCCTGTTTCAGATGGTCGGGTCGCAGGCCGCAGGGGCGCGAATGCTCCGGCTCGCCCTCCGCCACGATGCCCAGTTCGCGGACCGACAGGGCGCAGGCGTCCAGGCCGATCCGGTCGCAGGCGATGGCCACCAGGGCCGCCGACTTTTCCTCGCCCAAAGCGACATAGCCGGGCAGCAGGTCGTTGGAATGGGCCAGGCCCAGCGCCCGCGCCTCGCCCAGCAACCGGTCCGTCGCCCCGCCGAAGGCCGAGACCACCGCCACCACCTTTCGGCCCGCCCGCACATGGCCGTAGACGGCCGAGGCGACCAGCGGCGCCTCCGCCGGGCTGCGCAGGATGGACGAGCCGAACTTCAGCACCACGACCTCTGGCGCAGGCTGACTGCTGGGATCGAGGCTTTCGGATTTTTCTACGACGGCGAGTTGGGCGGACATCGGGCTTCTCGGGAAAGGTCGGGATGGGGTGGGGTGAAAAGAAAAACCCCGCCTGGCGGACCGGGCGGGGTTCGGGTTCTGCGGTTGCCGGTGTTCGGCGCGCTAAACTCGTCCCGCCCGTTCGGGCATGGTGGTGGTGCCGGTGGTACCGCCGATAATCGCGCCGCCGAGGATCATGCCGAAACGCGTCGCGGCGAGGCCGGCGACGGTCGAAACTTCGGCGATAAGCGAGCGCTGTTGCACAGGGCAGGTCCGGTTGAAATCTGGACACAGGGTGATCGGGCGACCCCCGCTCTGTCAAGTCGTCGTGGATGATTTTTTCAACACAAGGCACTTATGGTGCGTTTTCACCCCTGTTTAGTCGACACATGCCGTCAATGAGGTTGAATTTTTCTCTTGACCGACGCCGCCCGGATCATCAACGTAAAGTCACTCATCAAGACCAGCCGAGGGATTAGGCCCTTTGACGCTGGGGCAACCATCGGGTCTCACAGCCCGAAACGGTGCCAACTCCTGCGGGGTCCTTTCGGGGTCGCGAGAGATGAGTGGAGCATCGACGATACGACGCTCCACGCTCTGTCACCGCATCGAGACTTGCTGAGCGAGAACGATGCGGAACGACGATGACACTGGCCGAAACCACCCTGCTCGAAGACCCCGACTGTCGCCGCGCGACAGCCCTCACCCCTGTCCGCGAACCGACGCGTGAGCGCGGCGGCGCCCGCGACGTCATCGTTCCCATTCCCGCCGACTTCCGCCTCGCCTCGGGCGAAAAGCTGAACCAGCCCAATATCGTCGGCCGCCTGCATGGCCGGATCGGCGCGCCGGTCGTCGTGGTCGCCGGCGGCATCTCGGCCGGACGCTTCGTCCACCGGACGGAGACCAACGGCCTGGGCTGGTGGTCGGGCGCCGTTTCGGTGCGCGGGCCCATCGACCTGAGCCGGCTGCAAGTTCTGGCCGTCGACTTCGCCCCCGGCGCCGAGTTCCTGGACAAGGCCGTCACCATCACCACGCAGGACCAGGCCCGCCTGCTGGCCCTGGTGCTGAACCATCTGAAGGTCGAGCGTGTCGCCGCCTTCGTCGGCTGCTCGTACGGCGGCATGGTCGGCCTGGCCTTCGCCGAACTGTTCCCCGACTGGGCCGAGCAGCTGATCATCGTGTCGGCCGCCCATCGCGCCCATCCCCAGGCGACCGCCTGGCGCGGCATCCAGCGCCGCATCCTGCAGTTCGCCGTCGCCGCCGGCCGTCCGGAAGAAGGCGTCGCCCTGGCCCGCGAACTGGCCATGACCACCTATCGCACGGCCGAGGAGTTCGACGATCGCTTCGACACCACCGCGCCTACGGCCGTCGGCGGCGCCTATCCCGTCTGCGACTATCTGACGGCGCGGGGCCAGGCCTACCGCACCCACACCACCCCGGCCCGCTGGCTGTCGATGTCCGATTCCCTGGATCGCCACAGCGTGACGCCGGAAGCCATCACGACCCCCGTCACCCTGATCGGCTTCACCTCCGACCGGCTGGTGCCGATCGACGACATCCGCGAACTGGCCGCGCGGTTGCCGACCCTGTGGCGCTTCGTTGAGGCGCCCTCGCTCTATGGCCACGACGCCTTTCTGAAGGAGGACGCCTTCGTCGGCGACATCCTCCGCGCCGCATTGAAAGATATCAAAGCATGACTTCCCGCCCCGCCAATCCGCGCACCATCGCCGCCCGCACGGGCGTGGATACGGACACGGCCCACGGCGCGGTCATGCCGCCGCTGTATCTGTCGTCGAACTATTCCTTCGCCGGCTTCGATCAGAAGCGGAAGTACGACTACAGCCGTTCGGGCAATCCGACCCGCGATGTCCTGGCCGAGACCTTGACCGAGCTGGAAGGCGGCGCCGGCTGCGTCATCACCGCCACCGGCATGGCGGCGGTCGACCTGCCCCTGACTCTGCTGGAGCCGGGCGACCTGCTGATCGCGCCGCACGACTGTTACGGCGGCACCTGTCGCCTGCTGAACGCCCGCGCGAAGAAGGGGCATTTCGAACTGCTGCTGGTCGATCAGGGCGATCCCGTCGCCTTCGAGGCCGCTTTAGCGCTGAAGCCCAAGCTGGTGCTGGTCGAGACCCCGTCCAATCCGCTGCTGCGTCTGGTCGATGTCGCCGACATCTGCACCCGCGCCCATGCGGCGGGGGCCAAGGTCGTCTGCGACAACACCTTCCTGTCGCCAGCCTTGCAGAACCCGATCAAGCTGGGCGCCGACTTCGTGGTCCACTCGACGACCAAGTTCATCAACGGCCATTCCGACGTGGTCGGCGGCGCCGTCATTTCGGCCGACGCCGAGGATCACCAGACCCTGGCCTGGTGGGCCAATTGCACCGGCGTGACCGGCTCGCCCTTCGACGCCTACCTGACCCTGCGCGGCGTGCGCACCCTGTTTGCGCGCATCGAGCGGCAACAGGCCACGGCGGGCAAGATCGCCGAAAAGCTGGCCGCCCACCCGGCGGTCAAGGCCGTCCACTATCCGGGCCTGAAGTCGCACCCCAACCACGCCCTGGTCGCGGCCCAGCAGGCCGGCCCCGGAGCCATGCTCAGCTTCGAACTGCAAGGCGGCACGGACGCCGTGCGCGATCTGGTCGAGACGCTGGAGATCTTTACCCTGGCGGAATCGCTGGGCGGCGTCGAAAGCCTGATCGCCCACCCCGCCACCATGACCCACGCCGCCATGACGCCGGAACAGCGCGCCACGGCCGGCATCGGCGATGGTTTGGTGCGCCTTTCGGTGGGTCTGGAGCATGTCGAGGATCTGATCGCCGACCTGTTCCCGGCGCTGGACGCGCTCGTGCCCGCAACCGCTGCGGCCGCGTAACTTTTTGCTTGCAGGAGGGGCCGAACCGGGGCAAATGCGCCGCCCCGGCCGCGGTCCCTTCGTCTATCGGTTAGGACGTCAGGTTTTCAACCTGAAAAGAGGGGTTCGACTCCCCTAGGGACTGCCACCGGCGGCGCCTTTTCAGCGCCCTTCCCGGACATCGTCGAGCGAACGCTCCGATCCCGGATTAAGATTTCGGTAACCATTTTGTCCGGAAACGGGCAGTAAGCCTTTCGATTCATGGACTTTTTTCGGACGCACTCAGGAACTATCCACAGGGACTGTGGTTAACCCCTCGTTAGCTCGGCGCAGAAGCGCCTCTCCCTCCTGCACCGAGATTCTCATGTTTATCGCCATCGCCCGTCCGGCGGTGGAGCCCAAAGGCCCCGACGCCGTCGCCGTCCCCGGCTCTCCCGCCATCGCCGAACTGTCGCCCCGCGCCCTGCATGCGCGCCTTCTCCAGAACGCCGCCCTGCGCCGCCTGCGCGGACTCGAGCGCCGCAGGGAGCAGCGTCTCGAAGACGCCGACTACTGGCTGCATGCCGCACCGATCGCCGTCCGGAAAGCCAGCGCCCTGCGCGAAGAGCGCAGTTTCTCGCCGATCCCCTGACAGTAGGCGCACAGCCCTGAATACTAACGATGGTGATTTGGGGTTGATTTACCGACCCGCGGTATCCGACAAGTGCGGATGGGCGAAGTCGGATCGGCGCAGACATCTGCGAAGGCGATCCTGGTCACAGGCGGCGCGGGCTATATCGGCGCCCATGTGTGCGAGGCCCTGGCGGCCGCCGGCTATCGGCCCGTCACCTATGACAACCTGTCGACCGGCCGTCGCCGTTTCGTGCGCTGGGGGCCGTTGGTCGAGGGCGATGTCTGGGACGCGGATCAGGTGCGCCACACCCTGATCGCCCACGACATCTGCGCCGTCATGCATTTCGCCGGCTCGTCCGTGGTCCCGGAGTCGGTGCGCGCGCCGCTGGACTACTACCGCAACAATGTCGGCGGTCTGTTCGGCCTGCTGGGCGGGATGCGTGCGGCGGGCGTGAACAAGCTGGTCTTTTCCAGCACCTGCGCCGTCTATGGCGATCCCGGCGGCGATCCGATCACCGAGGCGACGCCGCTGGCGCCCGTCACCCCCTATGGCCGTTCCAAACTGGGCTGCGAGCAGATCCTGTCGGACGCCAGCGCCGCGCACGGGCTGAATGTGATCGCGCTGCGTTATTTCAACGCCGCCGGCGCCTCGGCGTCAGGCCTGATCGGCGAAGATCGGCCGGTCGAGACCCATCTGATCCCGCGAGCCATGATGGCCCTACGCGGCCAGATCGACGACTTCGCCGTTCATGGGACCGACTATCCGACGCCCGACGGCACAGCGGTGCGCGACTATGTCCACGTCTGCGACCTGGCCCAGGGCCACCTCGCCGCCTTGACACAGTTGCTCGGCGACCGACGCGGCTTCTTGGCCTGCAATCTGGGGGCGGGTCGCGGCCATTCGGTGCGGCAGGTGCTGGACGCGATTGCGAGCCACAGCGGCCTTCGTGTGCCCGATGTGGCCGGAGCGCGCCGCGCAGGCGACCCGCCGCATCTTGTGTCGGACATCACCCTGGCGCGTCAGGCGCTGGGCTTTGCGCCGCGCCAGTCGGACCTGGCCTCCATCGTCGCCAGCGCCTGGGCCTGGCACAGCCGGCTCAGCGCAGTTCGGGCATCCGGCGGCGCAGGGAGGCTTTCAGCTTTTCGAACTTCTGCCCCGCCGACTTGGGCCTTACCCGCCGACGCAGCTCCAGCCCGCCACCCCACAGCGCATGGACCGGCGCTTCAAGATGCGGATGGCGATCATGCTGATGGACGATGGGGCTGATGCTGGCGTCGGGATTGACGACCTTGCCCCCTTCGAACCTCAGCGTCTCGCCCGGCGTCAGGCCCAGGGTCGCCACGCGACCATAGTTGGGCCGCACGGTCATCGCCGTCAGACCCTGATGGATGGCCATGTTGAAGGCCGCCTGATCGGCGCCGAACGCCCCGCCGATCTCGGAACGCGGCGTCGCCGCCAGCGACAGGATCAGCCGGGAAAGGCGCGAGACCTCGGCGCGCGGCCCGACGATCGTGCCGACGCACAGACAGGCCTTTTCGGCCAGCTGCCGCGCCTGGGCCTCGCCGAACAGGGCGCGCAGATACTTCATGTTGAAGGCGTGATCGGCCAGCGGCGTCTCGGCCTCGACATAGGCCTCAAGCTCCTTCGGCGCCGGATCGAAGGGCGGCGCCTGAAAGATCACGTCGCGCACGTCGCATGCCAGGGCGACGCCTGACCGATCGCCCAGCAGACCGGCGAAGGCCACGAACCGCTGCATCACCGGATGCGGCGCCCATCCGCGCCAGACCGGCGCATCGACGGCGGTCACCCGGTGCTGGGCCAGAAAGGCGCGCAAATCCGGTTCGGCATCGACCACGAGGGCCACCGGCCCGTCGAACACCGCCCGCAGCGACAGGACGAAGGGCGCGATATCGGCCGCGTCGTATCCCGTCGCATAACCGACGACGACATCGCCGTCCGGGAGGGGCGTAAACCGGCGAGCGACCTCGAACGCCTCGGCCAGCCAGTCCAGATAGTCCGACCGAACCGCCCCCCGTCTCATGACATCAGCTTCATGGCGTCAGCGATCGCCCATCAGATCGGCGAACCGGTCGAACAGATACAGGCTGTCGGTCGGTCCAGGCGAGGCCTCGGGGTGGTGCTGGACGCTGAAGATTGGCTTGTCCTTGACCGCGATGCCGCAGTTGGTGCCGTCGAACAGGCTGACGTGGGTCTCGGTCACCGCGTCGGGCAGGCTGTCGCGATCAACGGTGAAGCCGTGGTTCATCGACACGATCTCGACCTTGCCGGTGGTCAGATCCTTGACCGGATGATTGGCGCCGTGGTGGCCCTGATCCATCTTCACCGTCTTGGCGCCCAGGGCCAGGGCCAGCATCTGGTGGCCCAGGCAGATGCCCATCAAGGGCTTGCCGCTGGCGACCAGCTTCTGGATTTCAGGCACGGCGTATTCGCCCGTCGCGGCCGGATCGCCCGGACCGTTCGACAGGACCACGCCGTCGGGATTGCGGGCCAGAACCTCTTCCGCCGTCGTCGTCGCCGGGACGACGGTGATGCGCGCGCCGGTCGAGGCCAGGGCGCGCAAGATGTTACGCTTCACGCCATAATCGATGACCACCACGTCCTTGCGGTCCCCCTTAGGATTTTCAGGGGTCTTGGGGTGCCCTTCCGGCCAGTCCCACAGACCTTCGTTCCACTCGAACGCCTGCAGCGTCGAGGCGGGCTTGGCCAGGTCCAGACCGACCAGCCCGGTCCAGCCCCTGGCCTGGGCGACCAGGGCCTCCAGGTCGAAGTTTCCGTCCGGGTCGTGCGCGATGACGGCGTGGGGCGCGCCCTTGTCGCGGATGATCTTGGTCAGGGCGCGGGTGTCGACGCCGGCCAGACCCACGACGCCGCGCCGCTTCATCCAGTCGTCGAACGAAGCGTCCGAGCGATAGTTGGCCGGGTCGGTCGGAACGTCGCGGAAAATCGCGCCGCGCGCCGAGGTGTCGGACCCGCCGCCCATCTGTTCGATGTCTTCGACGTTCGTGCCGACATTGCCGACGTGCGGAAAGGTGAAGGCCAGGATCTGGCTCATATAGGACGGGTCGGTCAGGATTTCCTGATAGCCGGTCATGGCGGTGTTGAAGACCACCTCGCCCAGGGCCGAGCCGACGGCGCCCACGCCGACGCCCTGCAGGATCGTGCCGTCTGCGAGCGCGAGAACGCCGGTGGCGCCCGGAAGAATCTTCGTCGTCATGGGCGCGCTCCTAAAATCGAATCCGGCCTATACGAAGGCCGAAGGCAAACGGCGGCGTCGTTAAGCCCTGCCGCCTGCCCCGTCAACGTGGCGCGCGTCACCGCCCGTCGGTGATCGACGCCGGACCGATCAGCTGGAACGTCGCCTTGGCGCCGCCCTGGGCGTGCGGCGCCAGCCAGACGTCGAACAGACCGGGCTCGATGCGCCAGGTCTCGTCCGCGCCGATGAAGCCCAGCCGGCGGGCGTTCAGGGTGAAGGTCACCTTGGCGCTTTGCCCCGGCTTCAGCGACACGCGCTTGAAGTCTTTCAGCAATCGGCCCGGCTGGGTCAGGCTGGCGACCCGGTCGTGGATATAGAGCTGCACCAGTTCCTCGGCCGGATGCGACCCGGTGTTGGTCACGGTCACGGCCAGGTCCAGCGTGCCGGCCCAGGCCAGCTTGTCGCTCTCCATCTCGACCGGCCCATAGCTGATCGCGCCATAGGTCAGGCCATAGCCGAAGGGATACAGCGCCGTATTGGTCGTCTCGCGATAGCGGGCCTTGTATTCCTCGGTCGCCAGATCGGGATTGGCCGGGCGGCCGGTGGTCTTGCGATCGTAGGAATAGGGCTGCTGACCCGACTTGTGCGGGAAGCTGACCGGCAGGCGCGCCGACGGGCCGTGATCGCCGAACAGGACGTCGGCGACGGCATGGCCCATCTGTTCGCCCAGGAACCAGGTCACGACGATGGCCTGGGCGTTCTTCACATTGCCTTCCAGCGCTAGCGCCCGGCCGTTCCTCAGCAGGATGACCATGGGCTTGCCCAGCGCCGCCATGGCGTCGACCAGGGCGACCTGCGGGGCGGGCACCACGATCTCGGTGCGCGACTGGGCCTCGCCCGACATGTTGGTCGCTTCGCCGATGGCCAGGACGATGACCTCGGCGTCGCGGGCGGCGGCGACGGCCTGCTCGATCCCGCCGTCCAGCGGCGTCTCGACGCCCGAGCCGCGAGCGAGGGTCAGGTTCTGCGGATCGCTCATGGCCGCGCGGAATCCCGCCTCCAGCGAAACGCGTCGCTCGGGCGCGCCCCAGATGGTCCACGGCCCCCAGACATTGTCCACGTCGTCGGCGAACGGGCCGACCAGGGCGATCTTCTGGCTCTTCTTCAGCGGCAGCAGGCCGTTATCGTTCTTCAGCAGCACGACCGACTTGCGGCCCGCCTCGCGCGACAGTTCGACGTGCTCGCGCGACCCGACCACAGCCTTTTCACGCGCCGGATCGGTGCCGCGATAGGGGTCGTCGAACAGGCCCAGCGCCGCCTTGGTGTTCAGGACGCGGCGCACCGCCTCGTCCAGACGCGCCATCGACACCTCGCCCGAGGCGACGAGGCTGGGCAGATGTTCCAGATACAGACCCGACACCATCGACACATCGACCCCGGCGTTGAAGGCCAGGCGGGCGGCGTCGCGGCCGTCCTCGGCGAAGCCGTGGGCCACCAGCTCCTGCTCGGAGGTGTAGTCGGAGACGACGAAGCCCTCGAAGCCCCATTCGCCGCGCAGGATTTCGGTCAGCAGCTTGCGGCTGCCCGACGCCGGCACGCCGTTGACATCGTTGAAGGCGCTCATGATCGACAGGGCGCCGGCGTCCACCGACGCCTTGAACGGCGGCAGGAAGACCCCGCGCAGCGTCTGCTCGCTCATGTCGGTGGTGTTGTATTCGACCCCGCCCACGGCGGCGGAATAGGCGGCCATGTGTTTGGCGGTGGCCAGGACCGCGTCACGGTCGTCCAGACCCTTTTCGCCCTGGAAGCCGCGCACGCGGGCGGCGGCCAGCAGGTTGTTCAGCAGAACGTCCTCGCCCGCGCCCTCGACGTTTCGGCCCCAACGCTGGTCGCGCGCCACGTCCACCATGGGGGCGTAGGTCTGGTGAACGGCCGAGGCCGCCGTCTCGACCGCCGCGGCCCGCGCCGTGCGCCGCGCCAGTTCGGTGTCGAAGGCCGCCGCCTCGGCCAAGGGCACGGGGAAGATGGTCGACAGGCCGTGGATCACGTCCGCTGCGAACAACAGCGGGATTTTCAGCCGGCTCTCCTCCATCGCCACGCGCTGGATGCGACGGCCCGCCTCGGCGCCGATGCCGTTGAACAGGCTGCCGACCTTGCCTTCGCGGATCAGGGCGGTGACGCGCGCGGGATCGCCCGTGCCGTCCAGCGGGTTCACCGCCGTCGGCATCCAGCGGAACGGATCGGCCAGCAGGTTCAGCTGGCCCGCCTTCTCCTCGACCGTCATGGCCGCGATCAGATCCTCGATCTTCTGGCGGTGACGGGCGACAGTACGGGACGCTTGGGCGGATACAGGCATGGGGAACACTCCGGCGCCCATCAGGGCCAAAAGCCCCAGGCCAGACAAGAAATTTCTACGGGAAGCCGCAGGCTTGAGAGGTCGCGTCATTTAGGCTGGCGCTCCTTTCGGGGGACAATCGAGCAGCGAAGCGAGAGGCCTAGCCTCTCGGCCCCGACGGCTTCAACCCCCGCCTGCCATGTAAATCGATGTAACGCCCCGCTGCGCGGTCACGCCGCGTTTCGCCGCCATCATCCCAGGGCGATATCCAGGAACATCATACCGACCAGGCCGATCATCAGGCCGATCATCGACCCCTCGCCCTTGGACTTCTCGCGGGTCTCGGGAATGATCTCGGCGGTGACGACATAGATCATGGCCCCCGCCGCCAGGCCCAGCCCCCACGGCAGGGCGCCGGGCAAGAGATCCACCACGCTGGCGCCGATCAGGCCGCCGACCGGCTCGACCAGGCCCGAGGCCAGCGCCGCCGCGAACGCCGGCCAGCGACCGTATCCCAGGGTCGCCATCGCCGCCGACACCGCCAGACCCTCGGGCATGTTCTGGATGCCGATGCCGAGCGCCGTGGACAGGCCTTGATGCAGGTCGCCGCCGCCGAAGCTGACGCCCACAGCCGCGCCCTCGGGGAAGTTGTGCAGGGTGATGGCGATGATGAACAGCCAGATGCGCCGCGACAGGTCGCGCGATCCCGCCGGTCCGATGGCCAGCATGTCCACCGGCGCGAACCGGTTCATCAGGCCGATCACCGTCGCCCCGATCAGCACCGCCGCCCCCATGACGCCGGCCGCCGCCGCCGGACTGGCCCCGCCCGCCTGCAAGACGTCCACGCCCGGAATGATCAGCGAGAAGAAGGAGGCCGCCAGCATGACCCCGGCGGCGAAGCCCAACAGGGCGCTCTGGGTCTGCACCCCCGCCTTGCGGAAGAACAGCAGCGGCACGGCGCCCACCGCCGTCATCATGCCCGCCGCCAGACTGCCCAGACCGCCTGCGGCGATGGGGGAAATGGATTCCATCATGCGTCTGCATTGCGGCGCGATGCGGCAAGAGACAAGCCCGAACCGTGGCGTTATTGAAAGCTTCATGTCCCAGCGCGCCGCCCTCCCCGTCGGCCCGAACGCTGCGTCGGCGCTGGGCGCCGCCCGGCGGGTCGTGGTCAAGATCGGATCCTCCCTGCTGATCGACGCGGCCACGCGCCAGCCGACGCGCGACTGGCTGGCCGCCGTCGCCTCGGACCTGGCGGCGCTGAAGGCCGAGGGGCGCGAGGTCATCGTCGTCTCGTCCGGCTCGATCGCCCTGGGCCGGGGCCGGCTGCCCGCGTTGGGCGCACGGCTGGAGGACAAGCAGGCGGCGGCCTCGGTCGGACAGTCGCTGCTGATGGCGGCCTGGTCCGGGGCGCTGGACCCGCACGGCCTGATCGCGGGCCAGGTTCTGCTGACGCGCGACGACACCGAACGCCGCAGGCGGTGGCTGAATGCCCGCGCGACCGTCGAGGCCTTGTTGACCCACGGCGTCATCCCCATCGTCAACGAGAACGACACGGTGGCGACCGAGGAAATCCGTTACGGCGACAACGACCGGCTGGCGGCGCGCACGGCCCAGCTGGCGCGGGCGGACCTGCTGGTCCTGCTGTCGGACGTGGACGGCCTCTATACCACCGATCCGCGCCGCGATCCGACCGCCGCCCATCTGCCCCTGATCGAGACGCTGAGCCCTGACATCCTGGCCATGGGCGGGGGCGCCAACGCCGAGGCTGGCGTCGGAACCGGCGGCATGGCGACCAAGCTGGCGGCGGCCCAGATCGCGCGTTCGGCGGGTTGCGTCACCATCATCGCCTCGGGCCAGACCCTGTCGCCGCTCAGCGCCATTCGCGACGGCGCCCGCGCCACCCTGATCGCCGCCCCGGACGGGCCGATGGCCGCCTATAAACAGTGGATCGCCGGCAGCCTGTCGCCAACCGGAATCCTGACGCTGGACGCCGGGGCGGTCACGGCGCTGAAGGCGGGCAAGAGCCTGCTGCCGGCCGGGGTCACGGCCGTCTCGGGCGGATTCGAAAAGGGCGACTGCGTGCGCTTGATTGACCCGGACGGTCGCGCCGTCGGCGTGGGCCTGGCCGCCTACGCCGCCGACGAGGCCGCGCGCCTTCGCGGCCGCCGCTCGGACGAGATCGAGACCCTGCTGGGCTATCGCGGGGCCTCGGTGCTGATCCACCGCGACGACATGGTGCTGGACGACCGATGATCGACCTGAAGACCCGAATGCTCGACCTGGGCCAGCGCGCCCGCACCGCCGCCATGCTCTTGCGCGAAGCTCCCGCCGCCGCCCGCACCCGCGCGTTGGAAATCCTGTCGGCAAAGTTGACGGCTGCCGAGCCCGTCCTGCTCGCCGCCAATGGCTGCGATGTCGAGGCCGCCCGCGCGAACGGCATGACCGAGGCCCTGATTGATCGGCTTTCGCTGAGTTCCGCCCGCATCGCCGGCATGGCCGAGGCGGTGGCGACCATCGCCGCCGTGCCCGATCCTCTGGGCGTCGAGACCGAACGCTGGACCCCCGCCAACGGCTTGGACATCGCCCGCGTCCGCACTCCCATCGGCGTGCTGGGCGTCATCTATGAGAGCCGCCCCAACGTCACCGCCGACGCCGCCGCCCTGTGCATCCGCTCGGGCAATGCCGCCATCCTGCGCTGCGGCTCCGACTGCCTTCAGTCCTCCCTGGCCATCGCCGCCCTGATCGCGGAAGCCCTGGCCGAGGCCGGCCTGCCCGCCGATGCGGTGCAGCTGGTCGACACCCCCGACCGCGAGGCCGTCGGCCTGATGCTGACCGGGCTGGACGGCGCCATCGACGTCATCGTCCCACGCGGCGGCAAGAGCCTGGTCGCTCGCGTCCAGGCCGAGGCGAAGACGGCCGTGCTCAGCCATCTCGAAGGCCTGAACCACACCTATTTGCATGAGGCCGCCGATCTGGAGACCGCCCGCGCCATCGTCCTGAACGCCAAGATGCGCCGCGTCTCGGTCTGCGGCGCGACCGAAACCCTGCTGGTGGACCGGGCGGCGGCCCGGCGCCTGCTGCCCCCTGTCGCCCGCGACCTGATCGCCGCCGGTTGCGAACTGCGCGGCGACGCCGACGCCCGCGCCCTGGTCCCCGCCATGACGCCCGCGACCGAGGCCGACTGGACCACCGAATATCTGGCCCCGATCCTCGCCGTCCGCATCGTCGAGGATCTAAACGCCGCCACCGACCACATCGCCCGCTACGGCTCGGGCCACACCGAGGCCATCGTCACCACCGACACGGCC
This sequence comes from Acanthamoeba sp. SK_2022c, assembly GCA_027944975.1. Taxonomy (NCBI): domain Eukaryota; phylum Discosea; order Longamoebia; family Acanthamoebidae; genus Acanthamoeba; species Acanthamoeba sp. SK_2022c. The sequence continues at coordinate 50,750 of JANDKB010010133.1, read as the reverse complement.
GCCGCCGAACGGTTCGCCGCCAAGGTCGACAGCGCCATCGTCCTTATCAACGCCTCGACCCAGTTCGCCGACGGCGGCGAGTTCGGCTTCGGCGGCGAAATCGGCATCTCCACCAACCGCCTCCACGCCCGGGGCCCGGTCGGGGCCGAGCAGCTGACCACCTACAAATACGTCGTGCGCGGCCAAGGCCAGATCAGGCCGTAGGTCGCGCACGTTCTTCCTCCCCGTTCGGGGAGGGTGGCTGAGCCGAAGGCGAGGCCGGGTGGGGGCGGCACGCGACATCCCGCTGAATAAGAAAAGGCGGCTCGTTTCCGAGCCGCCCCCACCCGGTCGCTGACGCGACCACCCTCCCCCCGCGGGGGAGGGAGATTAGTGCTTCGCCTCAGCCGCGCTGCGGCAAAGCATAAGCGATGACATAATCGCCCTCCGGCGTTTCCATGAAGTGATGGCCGGCGGCGACGATCACCAGATACTGGCGGCCGTTCTGCTCGTAGATCATCGGGTTGGCCTGGCCGCCGGCGGGCAGGACGTCGGACCAGACGGTCTTGCCGGTCTCAATGTCGATGGCGCGGATCAGGTCGTCGGTCGCTGCGGCGATGAAGATCAGGCCGCCAGCCGTGACCACCGACCCGCCGTTGTTCGGCGTGCCGATTTCCAGCGGCAGCATCGAGGGGATGCCGAACGGGCCGTTCTTGCGCGCCGTGCCGAACGGACGGTCCCACAGGGTCTTGCCGCTCTGGACATCAATGGCGCGGATGCCGCCGTACGGAGGCTCCTTGCACAGCAGGCCGGTGAAGGGCATCCGCCAGCCGGCGTTGACGTCGATCGCATAGGGCACGCCCATCTGCGGATCGCCCGCGCCCTCGGCCTTGGCGCCCTCGCCCGTCGTCTCGGCCTGATAGCGAGGGTCGTCGCGGGGGAACCAGCCCCGCTTGTTCGCCTCGGCGCGCGGCACCAGACGGTTGTAGTTGGGCATGTCGTTATAGTTGGCGATGATCACGCCGCGACGCGGATCCAGCGCCACGCTGCCCCAGTCCGAACCGCCGTTGTAGCCCGGATATTCGATGAAGCGACGGTCGGCGGTCGGGGGCGTGAACTGGCCCTGATACGACGCCTTCTTGAACTGGATGCGGCAGATCATCTGATCGATCGGCGACATGCCCCACATGTCGACTTCGCGCAGGTCCGGCTTGGCCAGGGTGTTGAACAGCGAATAGGGCTGGGTCGCCGCGCGTTGGGCCGGTTCGACGCCGCCGCGCGGGGCCGGACGATCCTGAACGCCGTGCAGGGGCTGGCCCGTGCGGCGATCCAGCACGAAGATTTCGCCGCGCTTGGACGGCAGGATCACCGCCGGCGTCACGCCCCCTGCGGTCGGCATGTCGACCAGCGTCACCTGCGAACCCAGGTCATAGTCCCAGACGTCGCGGCGGACGGTCTGATAGCTCCAGCGCGGCTTGCCGGTCGTGACGTCCAGCGCGACCAGGGCGCTGGAATACTGGTTCTCCTGCGGCCGGCGCAGCGACGAATAGTAGTCGGCGGCCGAGTTGCCCATCGGCAGATAGACCAGGCCCAGAGCCTCGTCGCCCGTCGCCGTCGTCCACATGTTCGGCGTGCCCGGCGTATAGGTCTGGCCGGCCGGTGGGGCGGCGGTGATGTCGGGACGCATCATGTCCCAAGCGAAGCGCAGCTGACCGGTGACGACGTCATAACCCTGGATCACGCCGGAGGCGTTCCAGCGTTTCTGGCCGTCCAGCACCTGGTGGCCCGTGACGATGACGCCGCGCACGACGACGGGCGGCGAGGTGATCGACACCATGCCGGGATAGGGATTGCCCATCCCTTCCTTGATGCTGACGGCGCCGTTGGTTCCGAAGGCCGGGCAAGGCACGCCGGTGCGCGCATCGACCGCGATGATCCGGCCGTCCAGCGTGCCTTCGATGATGCGCGTCGCGCAGGGCTGGGCCTGATCGACGTTGGGCGCGGCGTAATAGGTCACGCCCCGGCAGGCGGCGGTGTAGGGGATTTGTTCGTCCGCCACCTTGGGATCATAGGCCCATTTCTGCCGGCCGGTGTTTGCGTCCAGGGCGAACATCTTGTTGCGACCTGAGCAGAGATAGACGGTGTCGGCGATCTTCAGCGGCGTGGTCTCGGCGCCGAACCGTTCGCCGGGCAGGTCGCCAGTGCGGAAGGTCCAGGCGCGCTCAAGCTGGCCGACGTTGGTCTTGTTGATCTGGTTCAGCGGCGAATAACGTTGGGCGGCGTCCGATCCGCCATAGGCGGGCCAGTCCATGCCGGCCTTGATCAGGGCGGGATCGCCGAACGGCCCGCGCGCGCCGGGCACCGGGCTGTCGATGCCGGGCGCATTGATCTGACCGACCACCAGGCCGAAAACGACCGTCAGCACCGCCAGCCCGAGCGCGCCGAGGCCCGCCGTCTTGCCGCTGCCGCGCGACCGCAGCACAGGCAGCGTCGCCAGCACCAGGAACATCAGCACCAAGGGCCCGACCAGGCGGGGGATCATGGCCCAGCCGTTCAGGCCCTTCTCCCACAGCGCCCAGATCACCGTGGCGACGAAGACCACGCCATAGAGCCAGGCCCCGCGCACGTCGCGCCAGACAAGCAGAAGGCCCGAGACGATCAGCCCCAGGCCTGCAATCAGATAATACCAGGAGCCGCCCAGCATCGCGAGCTGAACGCCGCCGACCGTCAGCACCACACCGATCACGGCCAGCAGCACCCCGAGCAGCAACGTCAGCCATCCCCCCAGGCCGGTCGGGGTTGTCCATCGGGGCATGGGCGCACTCTCTGTTGTCTGCTGAAATCCGTCTTTTGAACGCCCCGAGGCCGCGCCGGTTCCTATTGTCGCACCCCTGGAACAAAATCCTGTTGCGGCGCAAACGGCCATCATCAGCAACTTTTGACGACGAAACGCGCCCGATTGGATGATTTATTCTTTTTGGTCCGCTAAGAACGCCTCGCCGCAATAATATTTGCCTCTAACGCCTTGTTTGCGGCATATGCGAGATATGCATAAGACCCTGAAGCAAGGCGGGACATTCGTCGTCGAACCTCGCCGCCTGTCCAAGGCCTCGGCCGAACTGCGCGCGCGCGGTTTCGGCGAGATCACGATTCCGCCTTCGACCGAGACGGCCGAAAAACAGGCGTCGCGCTGCACCGACTGCGGCGTGCCCTTCTGCCAGAACGCCTGCCCGCTTCAGAACAACATCCCCGACTGGCTGCGCCTGTCGGCCGAAAACGAGCCGCGCGAGGCCTGGCGCGTCGCGTCTCTGACCTCGACCATGCCCGAAATCTGCGGTCGCATCTGCCCGCAGGACCGGCTGTGCGAAGGGTCGTGCACCTTGAACCAGTCCGGCTGGGACGCCGTGACTATCGGCTCGGTCGAGGCCTGGCTGGGCGATCAGGCGTGGGAAAAGGGCTGGGTCGAACCGATCCGCCCCGCCGCCGAGCGCGGCGAGACCGTGGGGATCGTCGGCGCGGGGCCGGCCGGTCTGGCCGCCGCCGACCGCCTGCGCAGCGAAGGCTATCAGGTCACCGTCTATGACCGCCACGACCGCGCCGGCGGCCTGCTGATCTACGGTATCCCCGGCTTCAAACTGGAGAAGCACGTCGTCCAGCGCCGCGTGGACCGGCTGATCGACGGCGGCGTCCAGTTCGTGCTGGGCTGCGAGGTCGGCAAGGACGCGACCCTGACCGAACTGCGCGACCGCCACGACGTCGTCCTGCTGGCGATGGGCGTCTATCAGCCGCGCATCCTGTCCGCGCCGGGTCGCGGGCCGGATTCGACCGTCGCCGCCCTGTCCTATCTGACCCACCAGAACCGCCGCGACCTGGGCGACGCCGAACAGGACGGCTGGCACGAGGCGCGCGGCAAGCGGGTCGTCGTGATCGGCGGCGGCGACACGGCCATGGACTGCGTCCGCACCGCCGTCCGACAGGGCGTGGCCAGCGTCACCTGCCTGTATCGTCGTGACCGCGAGAACATGCCGGGCTCGGCCCGCGAGGTCGTCAACGCCGAGGAAGAGGGCGTCGTCTTCGAATGGCTGGCCGCACCAAAGGCCCTGCTGTCGCAAGGCGATCAGGTCACGGGCGTGCGCGCCGCGCGCATGCAGTTGACGGAAAGCCTGCCCGGCCAGCGTCGCGACATCGTGCCGGTGCCCGGCGCCGACTTCGACGTGCCGGCCGACATCGTCATCGAGGCCCTGGGCTTCTCGCCCGAGCCGTTCGCGGCGCATGAGCCGAACTTGCGCCTGCGCGACGACGGCACGATCAAGGTGGGCTCCGTCAGCTTCGCCACCAGCCTGCCCGGCGTCTTCGCCGCCGGCGACGCGGTGCGCGGCGCCTCCCTGGTTGTCTGGGCCGTCCGCGAAGGCCAGGACGCCGCCGCCGAGATCGACCGCTACTTCAAGACCCGCACCGAGGAGGTCGCGGCATGAGCGCTCATGCAGGCCAAGGGCCGATAGCGCCCCAAAAGGGTGACTGGTTAGACAAGTACAACGACACCCGTAACCGGCTGGAAGCCGGCAACGCTTATGACTGCGCCTCCGAGCGCGACGCCTGCGGCGTCGGCCTGGTCTGTTCCATCGACGGCACGCCGCGCCGCGACGTGGTCGAATATGCGATCCGCAGCCTGAAGGCCGTGGCCCACCGGGGCGCGGTCGATCCCGACGGCCTGTCGGGCGACGGCGCCGGCATCATGGCCGAACTGCCCCAAGGCTTCTTCGCCGAACAGGTGGCCTTGATCGGCCAGTCCCTGCGTCCTGGGCCCATCTGCGTCGGCCAGGTCTTCCTGCCGCGCACCGACCTGGGCGCCCAGGATCGCGCCCGCGCCATCGTCGAGACCGAGGCCCTGCGCGCCGGCTTCTGGATCTATGGCTGGCGCCAGACGCCCATTGACCTGTCGGTCGTGGGGACCAAGGCCGGCGCGACCCGGCCCGAGATCGAACAGATCATGCTGGCCCCGCCGCTGGACGACGCGGGCCAACCGCTGGACGGCGAGGCGCTGGAGCGCGAACTGTATCTGTGCCGCCGCCGCATCGAAAAGACGGTCAAGACCGAGAACCTGGCCGGCGTCTATATCTGCACCCTGTCCGCGCGCTCCATCGCCTACAAGGGCATGGTGCGGGCCGAGCTACTGGGCGACCTGTATCCCGATCTGGAGGACCCGCGCTTCGTCTCGGCCTACGCGGTCTTCCACCAGCGCTATTCGACCAACACCTTCCCCGAATGGAAGCTGGCCCAGCCCTTCCGCATGATGGCCCACAACGGCGAGATCAACACGCTGAAGGGCAATCTGAACTGGATGAAGTCGCATGAGATCCGCATGGCGGCCGGCGCCTTCGGCGACCGCGACGGCGAGGTCAAGCCGGTGGTCCAGCCGGGCGGATCGGACTCGGCGGCGCTCGACAATGTCATGGAGGTGCTGGTCCACGCCGGTCGGCCGGCGCCGATGGCCAAGGCCCTGCTGATCCCCGAGGCCTGGGCCAAGGACGACGTGGTTATGCCGCCCGAACACCGGGCCTTCTACGCCTATTGCAATGCGGTGATGGAGCCGTGGGATGGCCCGGCCGCCATCTGCGCCGCCGACGGCCGCTGGATCGTGGCGGGCAAGGACCGCAACGGCCTGCGTCCCCTGCGCGCCGTCGAGACGGTCGACGGTCTGCTGATGGCGGGCTCGGAAGCCGGTCTGGTGCCGATCCCCGAGAGCCGGGTGAAGCGCCGCCTGCACATCGGCCCCGGCAAGCTGATCGCCGTCGATATGAAGCACGGCCGCGTCTATGACGAACATGAGGCCGTCGACGCCCTGGCCGCCGCCCACCCCTATGAGGCGTGGCTGGACAATATGGTCGATCTGGAGCCGATCATCGGCCCTGGACCCGAACCGCGCTCGGCCTCGGGCGAGGCCTTGACCCGCCGCCAGATCGCCGCCGGCTACAGCCGCGAGGATCTGGACCTGCTGCTGGACGCCCTAGTGCGCGATGGCAAGGAGGCGGTCGGTTCGATGGGCGACGACGCCCCGCCCGCCGTGCTGTCGGCCCTGCCCCGCCCGCTAAGCCACTATTTCCGTCAGAACTTCAGCCAGGTCACCAATCCGCCCATCGACCCCCTGCGTGAAGCGGGCGCCATGAGCCTGAAGACCCGGTTCAAGAACCTGGGCAACATCCTGGCCGAGGAAGAGGCCCAGACCGACGTCTTCGTGCTGGACAGCCCTGTCCTGACCAACGGCATGTACGAGCGGATGATCGACACGGTCGGCGCCGGTTCGACCGTGGTCATCGACTGCAGCTACACCCTGCCGACCGACGACGCCCGCCCGGGCGCCGGCCTGCGCGCCGCCCTGGACCGCATCATGGCCGAGGCCGAGGCCGCCGCCCGCGACGGCGCCGCCCTGATCGTGCTGACCGACCAGGCCGGGTCGGCGGATCGTCTGGCCGCGCCGATGATCCTGGCCACCGCCGGGGTCCACGGCCGCCTGACCAAGGCCGGTCTGCGCTCCTACTGCTCCATCGTGGTCCGCACCGCCGAGACGCTGGACCCGCACGGGTTCGCCGTCCTGGTCGGGGTCGGCGCCACCACCGTCAACGCCTGGCTGGCCCAGGACCTGTTCCAGGAGCGTCTGGACCGGGGTCTGTATCCCGGCCTGACGCTGCGCGACGCCTGTCTGAACTACAAGGCCGGCATCGAGGCGGGCCTGCTGAAGACCCTGGCCCGCAAGGGGATCAGCGTCATCTCCGCCTATCGCGGCGGCTGCGAGTTCGAGGTGCTGGGCCTATCGCGCGCCCTGACCGCCGAGTTCTTCCCCGGCGCCCCGTCGCGCATCTCCGGCATCGGCCTGGCCGGTCTGGAGCAGGCGGCGATGAAGCGGCACCGCATCGCCTGGGGCGAGGCCGTGCCGTCGCCCGCCATCGGCGGCTTCTTCAAGATCCGGTCGGGCGGCGAGGCCCACGCCCACGAGGCCAAGACCATCCACCTGCTGCAGGACGCCTGCAACCGTGGCGATTATCGCCGCTTCAAACAGTTCTCCGAAGTCGTCCGCGCCCAGGCCGACCTGTCCCTGCGCGACCTCCTGGACTTCCGCGAAGGCACGGCCATCCCGCTGGACCAGGTCGAGAGCGTGTCGGACATCCGTCGTCGCTTCCTGACCCAGGCCATGTCGCTGGGCGCGCTTGGCCCCGAGGCGCACGAGACGCTGAACATCGCCATGAACCGCATCGGCGCCCGCTCGGTCTCCGGCGAAGGCGGCGAAGATCCCGAACGCTATCACCCTCGCCCGAACGGCGACGACGCCAACTCGGCGGTGAAACAGGTGGCCTCGGGCCGGTTCGGCGTCACGGCCGAATATCTGAACCAGTGCCGTGAGATCGAGATCAAGGTCGCGCAAGGCGCCAAGCCCGGCGAGGGCGGGCAGCTGCCCGGCTTCAAGGTCACCGAGTTCATCGCCCGGATGCGCCACGCCGTGCCCGGAACGACCCTGATCAGTCCGCCCCCGCACCACGACATCTATTCGATCGAGGATCTGGCCCAGCTCATCTACGACCTGAAGGCCATCAACCCCGATGCGCGGGTGACGGTGAAGCTGGTGTCCGCTTCGGGCATCGGCGCCATCGCCTCTGGCGTGGCCAAGGCCAATGCGGACGCCATCCTGATCGCCGGCCACAACGGCGGCACCGGCGCCTCGCCCCAGACGTCGATCAAGCACGCCGGCCTGCCGTGGGAAATCGGCCTGGCCGAGGCCCACCAGGTGCTGACGCTGAACAATCTGCGCGGCTCGGTCACGCTGAGGACCGACGGCGGGGTCCGCACCGGTCGTGACGTGGTCATCGCCGCCATGCTGGGCGCCGAGGAATACGGCGTCGGCACCGCCGCCCTGATCGCCATGGGCTGTCTGATGGTGCGGCAGTGCCATTCCAACACCTGCCCTGTCGGCGTCTGCTCCCAGGACGAGCGCCTGCGCGAGAAGTTCACCGGCACGCCTGACAAGGTGGTGAACCTGTTCACCTTCATCGCCGAGGAGACGCGAGAAATCCTGGCCTCCATCGGCGCGCGCACGATGGACGAGATCATCGGCCGCACCGACTTGCTGCGTCAGGTCCGTCGCGGCGGATCGCACCTGGACGACCTGGACCTGAACCCGCTGCTGGTTCAGGTGGACGAGGGCGCGGCCGGCAAATGGGCCGACAAGACGATGCGCAAGCCCATCGCCGACAGCCTGGACGCCTCCGTGCTGAAGGACGCCGTCCGCTTCCTGGATCGCGGCCAGACGCTGGAACTGTCCTATCCGCTGAACAACACCCAGCGCACGGTCGGCGCGGCCCTGTCCTCGGCCATCGTGCGCCGCTTCGGCGCGCAAGGCCCGGCGGGCCGGCTGAAGCTGCGGCTGGAAGGCATTGCAGGCCAGAGCTTCGGCGCCTTTGCGGCCAAGGGTCTGGAACTGCACCTGACGGGCGAGGCCAACGACTATGTCGGCAAGGGGCTGTCGGGCGCCGAAATCTCGATCCGCACGCCGGAATGGCGCGAGGATCAGCTGATCTGCGGCAACACCACCCTGTATGGCGCGACCTCCGGCCGTCTGTTCGTCGCCGGCGCGGCGGGCGAGCGGTTTGCCGTCAGGAACTCCGGCGCCGAGGCCGTGGTCGAGGGGCTGGGCGCGCACGGCTGCGAATATATGACCGGCGGGCGCGTGGTCGTCCTGGGTTCGGTCGGCTGGAACCTGGCGGCGGGCATGAGCGGCGGCGAGCTGTTCGTGCTGGACCAACCCGGCCATGCCGAGCGCGCTTTGAACGGCGACCTGGCGGGCGTGACCGACATCGACGCAGAGGCGGCCGATCGACTGAAGGGCCTGATCGAGGCCCATCTGGCGGCGACAGCTTCACCCCTGGCGCGGCGTCTGCTGGTGGATTGGGACAACAGTCTGAACCGCTTCGTCCGCATCGTGCCCCTGACCGACATCGTCGCCCGCACGGAACGCCTGAAGACCTCCGCCTGATTTCCGCCGTCCGCCTCAGAAAGACGCCATGACCCGACCCGCCGCCCTCGCCGTCACGCTCGTCGCCGGGGCGGCGGCCTTTGCTTCACCGGCCCTGGCGGCCCCGGCGCTGCTGGCGCATCAGGCGCCGCTGGCCATCGATACGGCGGCGACCGCCTGGATCCTGACCTCGACGGCTCTGGTCCTGCTGATGACCCTGCCGGGCCTGGCCCTGTTCTACGGCGGCATGGTCAGGAAGAAGAACATCATCAGCGTCGTCGCCCAGTCGGCGGCCGCCTTCGCCATCGTCTCGGTCCTGTGGTTCCTGGTCGGCTACAGCCTGTCGCTCGGCAAGGGACCGGACGCGATCAACGGCTTCATCGGCGGCATGCAGGCGGCCTTCCTGAACGGCGTGACCGCCCGGACAGCCCACAGCCTGCTGCCCGGCCTGCCCGAACTGTTGTTCGTCGCCTTCCAGATGACCTTCGCCATCATCACCCCGGCCCTGATCGCCGGCGCCTTCGCCGAGCGGATGAAGTTCTCGGCCAGCCTGCTGTTCTTTGGCCTGTGGCACCTGATCGTCTATGCGCCGATCTGCCATCAGGTCTGGGGCGGCGGCTGGCTGGGCGGCCTCGGCGTGCTCGACTTTGCAGGCGGCGCGGTGGTCCACGTCAACGCCGGGATCGCCGGCCTGATCTGCGCCCTGGTGCTGGGGCCGCGTCACGGCTTCGGGCGCGACAACATGGCCCCCGCCAACCTGGTCTATAGCGCCATCGGCACCGGCCTGCTGCTGGTCGGCTGGCTGGGCTTCAACGCCGGATCGGCGGGCGCGGCGGATGCGCTGGCCGCCACCGCCGCCTTCAACACCATTCTGGCCGCCGGCAGCGCCGCCCTGGGCTGGATGACCCTCGAATGGTTTGATCGCAAGCGCCCGACCCTGCTGGGCCTGCTGTCAGGCGTCGTCGGCGGTCTGGTCGCCATCACCCCCGCCGCCGGTTTCGTCGATCCCAAGGGCGCCTTCTTCATCGGCCTGATCGGCGGTCCGGCCTGCTATGCGGGCGCGGTCTGGCTGAAGCACGCGCTGAAGTACGACGACAGCCTGGATGCGTTTGGCGTGCACGGCGTCGGCGGCATCGTCGGCGCCCTGCTGACCGGCGTCTTCGCCACCACGACGGTCAACGCCCTGTCGGAGGGGGCGACCGTGTGGAAACAGGCTGTCGGCCTGGTCGGCGTCATCGCCTGGAGCGCAGTCGGCACCTTCGTCGTCCTGATGATCTGCAAGTTCACCACGGGCCTGCGCGTCACGAAGGATGAAGAGGTCGAGGGGCTGGACTATACCCAGCACGGCGAGGCCATCCACTAGGGGCGCCTTCGCCCCGTCCGTCATCCTCGGGCTCGACCCGAGGACCGGATCATCCGCCGCTTCGCGTTAGAAGTCGGCCCCAGCCGCGCGACGCTTCTCTGCATGAGGGGCGCAACGCCTGATCCTCGGGTCAAGCCCGAGGATGACGAGATTGGGGACCACAAAGGCTGCCGGTTGATCCCGGCCTCGCCAGCCCCCATCTTCATCTGTGACGGAAGGTCTTGCCAATTGCGGGGGATCAGCCGCTCGGTCGCTTTATTCGAGGACCCAGATGACGACGACGCGCACACTCCTGTTCGACAGCCCCTTTCTGCTGGGCTTCGACCACACCCGCGCCCTGATCGACCGCGCCGCCAAGGCCGCGGCCGAAAGCTATCCGCCCTACAATGTCGAACAGATCGGCGATGCGGGCGTCCGCATCAGCCTGGCCGTCGCCGGGTTCGCGCCCGAAGAACTGGCCATCACTCTGGACGGCCGCCAGTTGACCATCGCCGGCAAGCGCGACGACGCCGGCAGGGGTGAACAGGCCTTTCTGCATCGCGGCATCGCGGCGCGCGGCTTCGTTCGCAACTTCGTCCTGGCCGACGGGCTGGAGGTCGAGGGCGCCCGGCTGGAGCACGGCCTGCTCCATGTCGACCTGATCCGGCCCGAGGCCGAGCGCCAGGTGCGACGTATTCCGATCACGGCCGGCTGAAAACCACAGCCATTCGAACCGCCCGGCGATCCGGGCGTTGTCAACTATGAAGGAGGCGGTCCTAATGACGCCGATGATGATGACCAAGGAAGACTTTGCCGGACTGGGCGCCCCCGACCTGGTGTATGTGCGCGAGATCAAGGCCTCGGACCTGCTTGAAGAGGCGGTCGAGATCAAGGATGTGGATCTGAACCCCGGCCAGATGCTCTATGCCGTCCACAGCGCCGACGGCGAGCGTCTGGCGGTCATGATCGACCGCGACACCGCTTTCGCCGCCGCCGTGGCGCACGAGCTGGAGCCGGTTTCCGTTCACTGATCTTTGGGATGGCGGCGCGCAGGCGCCGCCGTTCACTATGTAATCAGGCCGCCGTCGCGGCCGTCGCGTCCTTGACGAACAGGGCGCGGATCGCATCGGTCGTGCGCGCCTGTCTCAGTTGCTCCCGCAGTTCGGGCGACCGCAGCGCGCGCGACACCGCCGCCAAAGCTCTCAGATGCTCGGCCCCCGCCTTGGGCGGCGCGAACAGGCCGACGATAAGATCGACTGGCCGGTCGTCCACCGCATCATAGGCCACAGGCGTATCCAGCCGCACGAACACCGCCGTCACCTTTTCGACCTCCGTGAGACGCGCGTGCGGCACGGCAACCCCGGACCCCAGCCCGGTCGATCCCAGCGTCTCGCGTTCCATCAAGGCGTCGAAGATACGGGCTTCGTCGAGGCCCAGCGCATGCGACGCCGCCTCGGCCAGCGCGTGAAGCGCCTGTCGCTTGGACGACGCGCCGCTGCGCAGCACCACGCCCTTGGGCGCGAGCAGATCACCGATGTCCATTACACAACCTCGATACACGCAGCAGACAACGGCGCGGCCGCCCGTTTAGAGACAACCGCGCCGAAGTCAAACTGAGGCTTAGTTCACCGAACCGTTGGACTTGGCCGTCCGCTCGGGATCGATCCATCCCACATTGCCGTCCGGGCGACGATAGACGACGGCCAGACCGCCGTGCGCCGCATTGCGGAACAGCACGACCGGATAGCCCGTCATGTCCAGCTCCAGCACGGCCCGTCCGACCGTGATGGTGCGGACTTCGTGCTCGGTTTCGGCGATGACCATGCCCACCGGCGGCGGGCCGTCGTTCTCGCCGGTGTCGCCGAAGACATCGTCTTCCACGCTGTCGGGATCACGCAGCACGATGCTGCGTGCGACTTCGCGGGCGGCGTTTTCGGTCTTCTCGGGCGACAGACCCTTGGGTCCGATGTGGTGATCCTTGAGCCGGCGCTTGTAGCGGCGAACCCGCTTTTCGAGCCGATCCAGCGCCTCGGTGAAGGCCGAGTGGGCGTCGCCGCCCATGCCGGTCGTCACCAGGGTCTGGCCCGACGCGAGGCGGACCCAACAGTCCACCTTGAAGTTGTGGCCGTCCTTGGACACCACGACCTCGGCGTCTTCACCGCCTCGGGCGAAGTATTTTCCGACCCCGTCTTCGAGTTCCTGGGAGATGCGCGAGCCTAACGCTTCGCCGACATCCACTTGCTTGCCGCTGACTTGGACTTGCATGTCGATAGAACGCGCCCGACCCGATTTGGTGTCAATCCAGATCACCGATTTGTGGTCACGCTTGGCTGTGGATGTCAGCCGGTCTTCAGCATCCGGCGACGCTCGACCGAGGACGGAATCCTCAAGGCTTCCCGGTACTTGGCCACGGTGCGGCGGGCGATGTCGATGCCCGTTTCCTTCAGGATTTCCACGATCCGGTCGTCGGACAAAACGTCGCCCTCCAGCCCCTCGCCGTCGATCATCGATTTGATCTTGTGACGGACGGCTTCGGCCGAATGGGTCGATGCGCCGTCAACCGATTGAATGGCGGCGGTGAAGAAGAATTTCAGCTCGAACACGCCCCGCGGCGTGGCGATATATTTGTTCGAGGTGACGCGGCTGACCGTGGATTCGTGCATGCCGATGGCGTCGGCGACAGTCTTCAGATTGAGCGGCCTCAGAAACTCGACGCCGAAGGCCAGGAAGGCGTCCTGCTGGCGCACGATCTCGGATGAGACCTTCAGAATGGTCTTGGCCCGCTGATCCAGCGACTTGACCAGCCAGTTGGCCTGGGCGGCGCAGTCGGCGACGAAGGTCTTTTCGGTATCCGAGCGCGCGCCGGCCTGAACCAGACCGTGATAGCGTTTGTCGACCAACAGGCGCGGCAGGGTGTCGGCGTTCAGCTCGACCCGCCAGCCGCCGGCGGGATCCGGCCGCACATGCACGTCCGGCACGACCGTCTGGGCCGGTTCGCCGCCGAAGCCTGCGCCCGGACGCGGCGTCAGCGCCCGCAGTTCGGCGATCATGTCGGTCAGATCCTCGCCATCGACCTCGCAGACGCGGCGCAGGCCCGCCAGGTCGCGCTTGGCCAGCAGGTCCAGATTGTCCAGCAGGGCCGCCATCGCCGGATCGAACCGGTTGCGCTCGATCAGCTGCAGCTTCAGGCATTCCGGCACCGACCGCGCCATGATCCCGGTCGGTTCGAAGCCGTGACAGACGCTCAGCACCGCCTCGATCCGCGCCAGCGGCACGCCCAGCCGGTCGGCGAACTCGGTCAGTTCCCCGCGCAGATAGCCGCCCTCGTCGGTCGCATCGATCAGGGTCAGGGCGATGCCGTGGTCGGCCGGCGACAGGCCCGCGCTCGACGCCTGGGCCTGAAGATGCTCCCACAGGGTCAGCTCGTGCGCGTCGGGCCGCTCGCCCTCGCCTTCGAACATCTGGCCGCCCTTGCCGGCGCTGGACCAGTCCGACAGCCCCGGCTGCGCCTCATCAGTCATCCGGTCGCTGGTGCGCTCGCCGGGCGCCGCGTCGCCATAGACGTCGTCGGAACCGGCGTCCATCGAAGACGCCGCTGCGTCCGCGACCCCGTCACCGAACGACATTTCGCTATCCGAGGCCGCCTCCATGCGCTCGACCGGTTCCGGCGTCTCGCCCTCCGGCTCCTCGCGTTGCAGCAGCGGATTGCGCTCCAGCTCAGCCTCGACGAAGTCCTCCAGCTCAAGGTTCGACAGTTGCAGCAGCTTGATCGCCTGCTGCAGTTGGGGCGTGATGACCAGCCCCTGCCCCTGCCTGACCTCTAACCTTTGCCCGATCACGTCCGAAATCTTCCCGCCCGGCCGCCGAGTGGCCCGGAACTTGCTGGAGCAGAATGTCGCCGAACCGGTTAACGCGAGACGAACGTCACATCGTCTCCTCCCTGTCGCGAAGCGATGGGGAGGTGGCGCGGCGCTCTTCGCGCCGTGACGGAGGGGCTCTTCCCTCTTTGCAAGCGCCGGTGGGATTTCCGGAACTCCTCCACCACGCTGCGCGCGGTTCCCCTTCCCGCATCGCAGGGAGGAGACGCTAATCGTCAGATGTAGTTTTCGCCCAGATACACCCGGCGCACTTCGGCGTCGTGGATCGCCTCGTCGGACGTGCCTTCGAACAGCACCGCGCCGTTCGAGATGATCGACACCCGGTCGGTGATGTCCAGGGTCTCGCGCACATTGTGGTCGGTGATCAGCACGCCGATGCCCTGGCTGGCCAGATAGCGGATCACGGTGCGGATGTCGGCGATGGCCAGGGGGTCGATGCCGGCGAAGGGTTCGTCCAGCAGCATGAAGGACGGCCGGCCCGCCAGCGCCCGCGCGATCTCCACCCGCCGACGCTCGCCGCCCGACAGGGCCGTCGCCCGCGCATGGCGCAGATGGTCGATGTGCAGTTCGTTCAGCAGTCGGTCGGTCTCGGCGCGGATCTGGTCGCGCGGATAGTTCAGCTCGACCACCGCCTTGACGTTCTGCTCGACCGTCATGCCGCGAAAGATCGAGGCCTCCTGCGCCAGATAGCCCAGGCCCATGCGGCTGCGCTGATACATCGGCTGGCCGGTGATGTTCTCGCCGTCCAGCCAGATCGCGCCCGAATCCGGCGGGATCAGGCCGGTGATCATATAGAAGCAGGTGGTCTTGCCCGCTCCGTTGGGACCCAGCAGGCCCGCCACCTCGCCGCGCTGCACCGTCAGGGACACGTCGCGCACCACCTGACGCTGGCCGAACGACCGGGCCAGGTTCATCACCCGCAGGCCCTTTTCCGCAGGCGCGGGAGCCACGGCGGCCGGTTGCGGCCGCTCGTCCAGGTTCAGGGCTGACAGTTCCTTGCGCGCCAAATGCTCAGGTCCGTGACGGCCAGACGGCCTCAGTTCGAGTTGGGATAGAAGACGCCCTGGACGCGGTTTCCGGCGGCGCCGCGCGGCGCGCCGTCCATGCGGGCGGTCTCGGTGTTGATGTTGTAGACCAGGCGCGAGCCGGTCAGGACGTTCTTGCCCTGGGTCAGGATGACGTTGCCCGTCACCACGATCTCGCCGTTGCCTAGATTATAGACCGCGCGGTCGCCGCGCATCGATTGGTCCGGCGTCACGAAATAGACGGTGCCGCTGGCCTCGGCGCGTTGCAGATCGCCGCCCTCGCCGCTGACCAGGGTCAGGGTGTCGGCGCGGAAACGATTGCCGCCCTGCGTCGCCTCGGCCCGGCCGCGCAGGATGATGCGGTTGGGCGCGTATTCGACCGAGTCCGCGCCATAGGCGACGGGCTGATTGGTCGCCTGGGCCTGGGCATCGACCAGGGCCGGCACGCCCACGACGGCCGCCGCCGCGACGACGGCCAGCGTCTTCGAAATCTTCGTCACGATCATCCGCCTGACCCCTTGGGCGTCAGAACGCCCTTCACCTTGTTGTCGCCTGCGCCGTCGAACACGACGCGCTGTCCCTGATCGTAGATCGCATAGGACGATGCGTTGATGGTTCCAATAGGGCCGGAACCCTGAACGCCCTTTGAACCGGTGACGTTTCCGGTCGAGGTGTCCACCACCGCCTCGGGCGTGGTCAGGACGAAGCCCGTCCCGCCGTCCGAAATGCGAACGTTCGGGCCGATCGTCACCGTCTTGGCCTGTTCGTCATAGATGCCGCCGTCGGCGGTCAGTTCGGTGACCTTGCGTCCGCCCAGATTCAGCTTCAGCGCCGGGCCGATCAGTTTGAACTTGCCGGTATTGGGGTCGCGCACGGCGCCCTGGGCGCCGACGGTGAAAGCGCGGCCTTGCGCGTCCTGACCGTGGAACAGGGGGGCGTCCAGCCGGACTTCCTGGCTCTGGCTGGCCTTGCGCTCCACCCCCGACATGACGGTGCGAAACACGGTCCAGGTCAGGGCGCCGCCCGCCAGCACCAGGATGATGATCGGCAGGACGCGGCGATACAGCTTCACCCGCCGCGAACGCGCACGCCAGCGCGCGCCGGCCAGGGCGACCCTGGCCTCGTCGGCCTCGATGCGGGACTGTTCGCCGTGTTCGGTCAAGCGCGCCTCAGCTGTGGGCGAAGATGTCGGTCTCGTCCCAGCCGGCCAGGTCGAGCGCCGACCGCGTCGGCAGGAAGTCGAAACATTCAGCAGCCAGTTCGGTTCGCCCCTCGCGCGCCAGCATCATGTCCAGCTTGGCCTTGGCCGCGTGCAGATAAAGGACGTCCGACGCCGCATAGTCCAGCTGCGCCTGGCTCAGCGTCTCGGCGCCCCAATCCGAGGACTGCTGCGCCTTGGACAGGTCCACGCCCACCGTCTCGCGCACCACATCCTTCAGCCCATGCCGGTCGGTGTAGGTGCGCGCCAGCTTGGAGGCGATCTTGGTGCAATAGACCGGCCGCGTCTCGACGCCGAGGTGCAGCAGGAACATGCCGATGTCGAACCGGCCGAAGTGGAAGATCTTGGTCACCGCCGGATCGGTCAGAACCCGCTTCAGGTTCGGACAGTCGTAGGCCGGCCGGTTCAGCCGCACGACATGGGCGTTTCCGTCGCCCGACGACAGCTGCACCACGCACAGCGGATCGCGGCGGAAACGCAGGCCCATCGTCTCGGAATCGATGGCGACCTCGGACCCCAGGTCCAGATCGTCGGGCAGGTCGCCCTCATGCAGGTAAACGGTCATGCTCAGGCTCTTACACGGCGAACGCGGCGCGCGAAACGGCCTACAGCAATGCTGAGCGCCGCGCCTCGCAATCACGAAACGGCCTCAAGTAGTCGAGCGCCGAGCGCCGAGCGCGAGACGATAGGCCCAAAACAAAGAAAGCGCCGCACCGTTCGGTGCGACGCTTTCTGAAAGATGGTGCCCAGAAGAGGACTCGAACCTCCACGGCCGTTAAGCCACTGGCACCTGAAGCCAGCGCGTCTACCAATTCCGCCATCTGGGCCCCGTCGGCAGCGCCTTGCGGCGTTTCCATCGGGAAGGCGCGGACCTCTAAGGGAGGCTCCGGGCGGGGTCAACAAGGATTTTTCGCCTTTGCGAGATTTCTTGCGCACGCAGCGCGGCAAGCCAAGCCGCACGTCGTTTTCGATCCGCGTTCGGTGGCGACTTAATGGGCGCTAAGCCTGTTTTCTAACCCCGTCTTGAGGCCAGGTCGCCTAGAAGCGCCTCATGGCAGACCCGTCTCTCAGCCCCTCTGCGCCGGAGCGCTTCGCCACAGAGCGTCGCGCCCAGCCGCGCGCGCCTTTCCGCCAGAACCGCCGCGCCCGCGAGCGGGTCACGATCTTGGGGCAAGCGATGGATCTGGTGAAGCCGGAAGAGGTGCTGCACCACATTCAGCAGGCGGTGCGACAGGGGGCAAAGAGCCTGATCGCCAATCACAACCTGCACAGCCTGTATCTGATGCAGAAGCGGCCTGAACTCGGCGCCTTCTACGACAAGGCCGATCTGATCGAGGTCGATTCGACGCCGCTTCTGGCCTTCTCGCGCGCCCTGGGCCTTCACAGTCGGGGCTTTCACCGCTGCACCTATCTGGACTGGCGCGACCACTTCTGGAGCGTGGCGAACCGCGAGGGCTGGCGCGTCCTGTCCGTCGGCGGCGCGCCCGGCGTCGGCGACGAGGCGGCCCGCCGGCTGAAGCTCCGCTATCCGGACGCCGACATCGCCATCCACCACGGCTTCTTCGACGCCCGCCCCGGTTCGTCCGAGAACGCCGCCGTCCTGGATCGGATCACGGCCTTAAAGCCCCACATCCTGTTCGTCGGCATGGGGATGCCGCGCCAGGAGCTCTGGATCGCCGAAAACTTCGAGGGCCTGCCCGATTGCGTCATCCTGTCGGTCGGCGCCGCTTTCGACTATGAGGCGGGAGTTCAAAGCGCGGCCCCGCGCTGGATGGGACGCGCCGGCGTCGAATGGGCCTATCGCCTGCTGCACGACCCCAAACGGCTGTTCGTCCGCTACTGCGTCGAGCCCTGGACGCTCCTCCCGCTGGCCCTGCGCGACATCCGCAAGGCCAGGGGTCGCAACCGCTGATCACGTTATTCCTACTGGCCAGATAGATATTTATCGCCATGATCCCTCTGGCCCGGCGCGTGTTATCGACAGTGACGGAAACGAAAAACGGGGGTGCGCGTGCCGCAGCAGAATGGACCGCATGTCGCCATCGTCGGCGCGGGTTTCAGCGGCCTGCTGACCGCCGTCAATCTGCTGAAGGCCTCGCGCGTCGTGCGCGTCACCCTGATCGAACGGCGCGGCGTTTTCGGTCCCGGCACCGCCTATGACACTGGAAATCCCGGCCATCTGCTGAACGTCCGCCTGGACAATATGAGCGCCTTTCCCGACCACCCCAGCCACCTCGCCGACTGGCTGGCCGAACAGCCGTCGTGGCGCGCCCAGGACGGCTTCATCACCCGCGGCGTCTACGGCGACTATCTTCAAGCCCTGCTGGACGAGGCGCTGGACGACGCTCCCGACCGCCTGACCCTGATCGGCGCCGAGGCGCAATCCATCGATCGCCAGGACGACGGCTGGCATATCGTGACCAGCGACGGAGAGGTCGCGGCCGATCAGGTGGTGCTGGCGCTGGGCAATCTTGAGCCCGCCTCGCCCCCCGGCGTCGAGGACGCGGTCCGCGCCTCCCCCGCCTATGTCGAAAACCCGTGGCGTTTCGATCCCCAGACCGCGCGCGACGCCCGCAATATCCTGCTGATCGGGTCGGGACTGACGATGGTAGATGCGGCCCTCACCCTGCGCCGGCCCGGACGCCGCATGACCGCCCTGTCGCGTCACGGCCTTCTGCCCCGCGCCCACGCGACCGTTCCGCCCACACCCTATGTCGGCACGTTTTCTGGCAGCCCCGCCGAAATCCTGCGTCAGATCCGGACCGCGACGGCCGAGGCGGACTGGCGCGCCGTGTTCGATCGCCTGCGCCATTCCGCGCGCGACATCTGGCGCGGCTGGTCGCGGGTCGAGCGCAGCCGCTTCCTGCGCCATCTGCGCCCCCTGTGGGACGTGCATCGCCACCGCCTGTCGCCTGGCCCGGCCCGAGACATCCATTCCATGCTGGCCGGCGGCGAACTGACGATCCTGGCCGGCAAGCTGACCGAGCTTAAGGCGACCGACGTCATCGAGGTCTCGTGGCGTCCTCGCGGAAAGAAGCGCGCCATCAAGGAGCGGTTCGATCTTGTCGTGAACTGCACCGGGCCGCTGGGCGTGATCTCCAAGAGCACCGAATCGATGATCCGCGACATCCTCGACAAGGGTTACGGTCGGCCCGACACCCTGGGCCTGGGCCTGCAGGTCGATGATGAGGGCGGCCTGCTGGACGGAGCGGGCGCGCCCGCACGCGGTCTTCACGCCATCGGCCCCCTGACGCGCGGCGCCTTCTGGGAGATGACGGCCGTGCCGGACCTGCGCGGCCAGGCCCGCGATCTCGCCGCCCGTATCCTGTCGGACCGCCCCTAGACCCGAACAACCGACGCGTTTAGCCTTCACACCCGGAACGATCGGGGGCGATGACATGGGGGCAAGAAGAGGCATCGGCCTGCTGGTCGCGATCCTGTCGCTGGGCCTGACGGCCTTTGCGCCTCAGAGCGTGTCGGACTACCGCCTCGCCTCCGCCGACAAGGTGCGCATCGACGTCTTCGGCGAGGCGGCGCTGGGCGGCGAGTTCGTGATCGACGCCAACGGCCGGATCGCCCTGCCGCTGATCGGCGAGGTCCAGGCCGCCGGCCTGACGGGCGCCCAGCTTCAGGACGCCGTCGCTCAAGCTCTGAGCCAGGGCTATCTGAACCAGCCGCGCGTCACCGCCCAGGTCCTGACCTATCGGCCGATCTACATCCTGGGCGAGGTCAATCGGCCGGGTGAATACCCCTATCTGCCGGACCTGACGGTGCTGAACGCCGTGGCGACGGCCCAAGGCTTCACCTATCGCGCCAACACGCGCCGCGTCTTCGTACGTCGCGCCGGATCACAGGTCGAAGAGGCCCAGCCGCTGACCGCCGATGCGCGTGTTTCGCCCGGCGACACCCTGCGGATCGGCGAACGCTACTTCTGACCCGCTGTCAGATCGGCATCGCCATGATTTCCTTATAGGCGGAAATCACCTGATCGCGGACCGAGATCACCGTTTCCAGCGACGCCTCGGCCGAGCTTAGCGCCGTGACCACATCGATCAGATTGCCCTGGCCCTGGACCGAGCGGGTCATCTGGGTTTCGGCCGCGCGCGACTGCTGGGTCATGTCTGTCATGGCGTTCTTGACCAGGTCGGCGAAGCCGCCGTCCCCGACGCCGGGCGCCTGGGCTGCTGTCGGCATGGCGCCGCCCTGAACGGCGGCATAGGCCTTGGCGGCCATCATCGGGTTCATGGCCTAGCCCTCAGCGTTTGATGATGTCGAGGGTGCGGCTGTCCATCGACCGCGCCGTCTCGATGACGTTCAGATTGGCCTCATAGGCGCGCTGCGCCTCGCGCATGTCCATCGCCTCGACCAGGGTATCGACATTGGGCCGCATCACATAGCCCTGCGCGTTCGCGGCCGGGTGCGACGGGTCATAGTCCATCTTGAAGTCGCCCTGGTCGGGCCGGACCTCGGCCAGAGTGACGCCGGTCGCCCCATCGACCTCGCGGGCCTGGAAAACCGGGATCTGGCGGCGATAGGGCTCGCCGCCCGGCGTGCGCGCCGTCGACTGGGCGTTGGCGATGTTTTCGGCGATGACGCGCATGCGCGACTGCTGCGCCTTCAGGGCCGAGGCCGCCACCGCCATGGCGCTGTTCGAAGGGGGGATGGGATCAGGCATGGGTCAGTCCTTCTCGGCCATCAGCCTCAGGCGCCCGGCCGCTTGGCGGCCATGCGGATCATGGACATGGATTTCTGGTAGAAGCCGATGGCGGCGTCATAGGCCATGCGGCTCTCGGCCATCTTCAGCATCTGCTCTTCGACCACCACCGAGTTGCCGTCCAGCGTGGTCTCCGAGTCGGGCGTCTTGGTCGGGGCGAACCGCACCGGCGAACCGGCCGGCGCGATATGGGCGGCATTGGTGCGCACCATCAGCAGACCCGCGCCCGAGCGCATGGCGGCGGCGAAGTCGGTCGGCTGTTTCAGGTCGCGCCCGACGAAGCCCGGCGTGTCGGCGTTGGCGACGTTCTCGGCGATGACCCGCTGGCGGGCGTCCAGCCAGCCCAACCGGCCCTTGATCTGCCCCAGCAGCGGTATGTCGGCGACGCCCATGGCGGTCTCCCGTGCGACGCGGATGCGCGCGATGGGCAGAAAATGCCGCCTGGATGGTTAATAGGGGGTTATCTCAACGGGTCGTTAACCGTGCTGGTTAACATTCAGGGTCTAAGCGCGGACTGCGCGGGGCCTTTGCAGCGTCATGAATTTCCTCGATCTCGCCCGGGCGGTCTTCGGCCTGGCCTTCACCCTCGGCCTGATCGGGATCGCGGCCTGGGCTGCGCGCCGCTATGCGCCGCAAATCCTGGCTCGGCTGAACGCAGAGCGCGGCGAGCGCCGGCTTCAGGTGGTGGAGACCCTGGTGCTGGACCCCGCCCGTCGCCTCGTCCTGGTCCGCGTCGACGACGAGGAGCGGCTGATCCTGCTGGGCGAAGGCCGCGAACTGATCGAACCGCGTCAGCAGGGGCTAGGCCAGTGAAGCCCGCCGTCTTCGTCAAGCCGACCGGCGCCGAGCTGAAGCGCGCGGCCCTGCTGTCGCTGTTCACCACCCTGGTCTGTCTGGCCTGGCCCGTCGCGGCCTTGGCCCAGCAGGCGGCGCAAAGCGGCTCGGCTCTGAACATCGACCTGGGCACCGGGGCCGGCCTGACCCAGCGCGTGGTCCAGCTGGTCGGTCTGATGACGGTCCTGTCCCTGGCGCCGTCGATCGTCATCATGACCACCAGCTTCGTGCGGATCATCGTGGTCCTGTCGCTGCTACGCACGGCGCTGGGCCTGCAACAGTCGCCGCCGAACGCCGTCCTGGTGTCCCTGTCGCTGTTCCTCAGCGCCATCGTCATGGCCCCGACCTGGCAGGACGCCTATGATTCGGGCATCCGTCCGCTGATGGATCAGCAGATCGAACTGCCCCAGGCCTTCGATCAGGCGTCCGAACCCGTAAAAACCTTCATGCTGGCCCAGGTGGACCGCGGGGACCTCGCCCTGTTCACCCGGCTGTCGAAGATCGACCCGCCCCAGAACGTCCAGGACCTGCCCCTGCGCGTGGTCACGCCGGCCTTCATGATCAGCGAGTTGAAGAAGGCCTTTGAAATCGGATTTCTCCTTTTCGTTCCGTTCCTTGTGATTGATCTGGTGGTGGCCAGCGTGCTGATGTCCATGGGCATGATGATGCTCCCTCCGGTGGTGGTCTCCCTCCCCTTCAAGTTGATCTTTTTCGTGCTGGTGGACGGCTGGCGATTGGTCGCCGGAAGCCTGGTTGAGAGCTTCCAACGGGCGTCCGGTACCGGATAATCCCCCGCCCCATATGGCTTTAAGCGTCATCGGCGCTTGCAAAGCATGGGGAAATCCGTGTTGATCCCCCGGTCCTCGCTCGGAATCGGGCGACTAACACTGGAAACGCTTCTTATGACCACTCAAGCCGAACTGATCGCCGCCGTCGCCAAGGACGCTGGTGTTTCGCAGGCCGACGCCGGCAAGGTGCTGACCGCGATCGTCGAAAACATCCACTCGACCCTGAAGTCGGGCGGCGACATCCGCATCTCGAACCTGGGCGTCTTCGACACCGCCGACCGCGCCGAGCGCGAAGGCCGCAACCCGGCCACCGGCGCGACCATCAAGATCGCCGCCTCCAAGGCCGTGCGCTTCCGCGTCTCCAAGCCGCTGAAGGACGCCGTCAACGGCTAAGCCTTTTCGGTCCTGCGATGCAGGACCGGCAATGCTCGACGGGCGGGGGTCGCGACGCGATCTCCGCCCGTTTCAATTTCAGGCGGCGCTCTTCGCGTCCGCTTCTTTTCTGAACGCCTGTTTGGCGCTGTTGACCCAACCGACGAAGGTGTCGGCTTGGCTGGACAGATTGGCGAAGTCGCCCGTCCCCGCCACGCCCGACAGATTGTCGTCCAGCGCGACCCGCAGCGCCGCCGCCGACCGCGCGCCGGGAACCATCGGCCCAAAGCGCCCGCTCAGCCTCTGCAGCGCGGCCCGATCGCCCGACAGCGAATAGCCGACGCCCGCCCGGATCAGCCAGCTTTCCTCGGCCGGCGTCAGCGGCGTGGTCGCGGTCTTGTAGCGATCGCCCAGCCGCGCCTCATAGATCGGCGCCGCCTCGCCCCACTTCTGCTGCTTCCAGAAGATGTCGGCCCGCACCTCGCGCGCGGGATTCGACTGATCCCGGTCCAGCACCTCCAGCGCATGGTCGAACCGGCCCAGATCCATCAGGGCGCGGGCCTCCAGCGCCCTGCGCTCCCTGTTCATCGCATTGGGCAGCAGGGTGGTGCGCGAGCCCCAGATGGCCTGCAACGCCTTCTCCGGCTGGCGGTCCATTAGATAGACGGTGGCCAGATTGGTCGCGACCTGGGCCTTAGCCACCCCGTCCAGACGCTCGTCCACCTGGTGCTTCAGCAGTTCGGCGGCCTGATCCAGCAGGTCCACGTCGATCAGCCGGCGCGACAGACGCCGCACCATCTCGTCGCCGTCCGCCCCGATCGGGGTCAGCTCGCGGAAGTCGTAGAACAGCGCCAGCGCCTGCACCGGCTGCAAACCGTCCGCCGCCCCGTCCAGGAACAGGGCGCGGAAGGCGTTGGCCTGATCCGCCTGCACCTCGGCTGCGCCCGGCACGCCGGCCATCCGCCTGCCCGCGCCGCGCAGGGCGTCCAGCGCCTCGCGGTATCGCCCCTGCTGCAGATAGATGCCCGACAGTTTGCGTACGACCGCCATCTCGGTCGCATCGCCGCGCCAGCGCCATTTCAGCTGTTCCAGCTGGGCCGTCGCCTGATCCGGCGTGATCGCGCCCTTGTCCAGCTCCAGGCTGATGGCGCCCAGTTTCGCCGGCGTCGCGATTCCGTCCAGCGGCGCGCGCGCCACGGCCTTGTAGACCGCCAGCGCCCGGCTCTTGTCGCCGTTCAGCTCGAACATCCGGGCCTGCACCAGACGCGCGGTCAGTTGATCGACCGCCGGCGCATCCTGGCTGAACACATAGGTCAACAACTGCTGGGCGGCGGCGAGATCATTCAACTGGATCGCGGCCATGGCGTGGGCCGCGCCGAACCGCGCGCGCCATTCCTTGGGGAAGCTGTCGATGGCCGGGGCGCCGGCGGCGAAGTTGCGGCGCGCCCCCTCCCAGTCGCCCATTTCCGAGGCGATATAGCCCAGCCAGACCTTGGTCGCCGGATCGTTGGCCAGGGCCGCGCCGGCGAAATCGACCTGGGCCTCCTCCAACCGCCCGACGCCGACGCGCGCCACGCCCCGCAGGCCGCGCACTTCGGGCTCGCCTTGCAGGTTGGGCGCCTTGGCGATCAAGGCGTTCAGCACTCCGATGGCCTCATAGTTCAGGCCCGACCCGACCAGGAACCGCGCCAGCGCCATCCGCGCCTCGATCGGCGCGCGCGGATTGTCCGCCGCCGCGATCGTCTCCAGCCCGGCCGCATCCTGCAGCCGGCGATAGCGGTCCGAGAATCCCGCCTCGCCCGTTGCGGACCACGCCTCGTCGATCAGGGCCGGATAGGCCGCCCGCTTGGGGGCATCTACATTGTGGTCGCCCGTCTCCAGCCCGGCCGCCGGCGACGACAAGGCCAGCCCCCTGGGTCGGCTCAGGGTCACCAGATCGCCCGCCGCCTCGATCTTCAGATCGTCAGCCGCCGTCTCGACCGCCAGGCCCTGCGCGGTCGGGATCAGGCTCAGATCGACCGTGCGCCGTCCGCCGGCGTAACCCTTGCCGGGCGCCAGGGCCGTCACCGCCGCGAACCGGTCCCCGACCAGCGGATCGGTCAGCCAGACCGCCTTGGTCGCCCCGGCCATCTGCGCCACCAGCACCGGCGCGCCGTCGTCGGACCGACCGACCTCGACCCCGCCTACCGCGCCGTCGGGGCCGCCCAGGGTCACGGTCCAGGTCCCGCCCTGCCCCTGCGCCGAGACGCCCAGCCCTTCGGGTTCGGCGACCCTCAGGGCCGTATAGCCCGGCCCGGCCGCCCACTGGGCGTTCTTGGCCGATCCCAGCGCCTTGGCCCCGCTCATATCCATGCGGGCGGCCGTGTCGAACACGACCCATACGGCATCGCCACGGCGGAAGACGGCCGCCCCCACCGGCGCGCCCCAGTCGAAGGTCAGGACCGTCTTGCCGCCGGCCGTCTCGGCCCGCACCGGCACCACGGCCTTGATCGTCTGCGGCTTCGCCGCGTCCCCGCCCTCCGGCGCCTTGCCGGGTGCATAGAGGTTCAGCCAAACCGCCCCGTCCGCCACGCCCGAGCGCGCATCCGCGCCCTCTTCCAGCGTCAGGATCAGGTCCGTGCCGCCCGCGCCCCGGCTCGGCCGCGTCTCGACCGACTTCACCCCGGCCGGCGGATCGACCTTCAGTCGCGAGACGTCGGGCGCGGCGGTGGTCCCCAGCCGGACGACGACCTTGTCGCCCTCGCGGCTGACGCGCGAGCGCACCCCGATCACGCCGCCGAACTCGACCCGCGTGAACTCGGCGTTTGCGCCGATATTGATGGACAGCGGATCTCGCGAGCGCCCGACTTCCTGGGCCAGCGGCGCCATCGGCGCGAACACGACGGCGCCGGCCGTGGCGGCGGCCACGGTCGTCTTCAGGATGCGCTTTGTCGGCGAGGCCCCGGACATATCTCCCGACCCATGCCGCACAAGGCCTTTAATCGCGGTTAACCGCCGTTCACCGTGATGAGGGATGGCGTTAGGACAACCGGTCCACGCGACAGCGCCGATTTAAGCGCCCATAGTCGTTCCATGACCGATTATCCTCGCCTCAGCACCCTGAAGACCGGCCTGGCCTGTCGCTGCCCCCGCTGCGGCAAGGGTCCGCTGTTCAAGGGCTACCTGACGCTACAGACGGAATGTCCCGCGTGCGGCCTCAGCTACGCCTTCGCCGATCCGGCGGACGGCCCGGCCTTCTTCGTCATGACGGCCGTCGGGGTGGTGGGGATGATCCTGCTGATGGTGTTCGACTTCACCGTCCATCCGCCGATCTGGGTGCATCTGGTCGTGACCCTGCCGATCCTGGTCGCCCTGTGCCTCGGATGCCTGCGCCCCTTCAAGGCCTGGCTGGTCGCCGAACAATATGTCCACAAGGCCGCCCCGCCCGAGTTCTCCTCGAACGGCAAGCACGGGCCATTCTAATCCCGTGAGGTCGTCATCCCGGGGCCGCGCACTCGGGCCTCGCCACATCCAGCGCCCGGACCATCCCCCTGGCTTCCGGGTTCGTCCTGCGGACGCCCCGGAATGACGGCGGATCGGATTAGGGTTCGATCACCGTCAGCTCGGGCCAGCGCGCCCGCGCGCTGTCGACGGCCTTGGCCCAGCCCCTGGCCACCGGCCGGTTCGGGTTGGGTCGGATCGTCAGGGCGAACACGTCGTCCAGCCCGAACGGCGCCGCGACGCTGAGGCTGTCGTCCGCCTCCAGCCGCACCCCGACCGCAAAGGTCGGCGCCACAAACCGCTCCAGCGCCTCGTCGGTCGAAGGCAACGGCGCATAGGGTTCGCCGAACCGGTTCTGGAACCACAGGTGCACCCGCGCCTGGTTGCGGACCTCGACCTGGCTGCGGAACGGTTCGTCGAAGGCGGCGGCGACGCGTTTGATGACGACGTCCTCGGCCTCATAGGACAGGTCCGACGCGTCGAAATAGGCCAGGTCGTAGTCCTTGACCCCATAGCCCGCCGGCCGCCCCGTCCGGGCGTTCCACACGGCCTGATAGACCGCCCCCGACACCAGCCGCCAGTCGGGCAAATCCAGCGCCCTGACGGTCGTCAGCACATGCATCAGCCCAGGATCGGCGCGAACGATCGCGGCCAGTTCCGCCTCCAACTTGCTCATCCCCGCACCGGCCAGCCGTGATCCAGCGGCCCGTGCCCGCCGCCCAGGCCCGGCGCCCGGCGGATCGCCTCGCCGACATAGGCCCAGGCCTCCGCCACCGCCACCTCCAGCGGCCGCCCCATCGCCAGGCCCGCTGCACAGGCGCTGGCCAGAGTGCAGCCGGTGCCGTGGGTGTGGCGGGTGTCGACCCGTTCAGCCTCCAGCACCGTCTCGCCGTCTGCAGTCATCAGCAGGTCGATCACCGTCGGCCCCGACACGTGACCGCCCTTCATCAGCACCGCCCGCGCCCCCATGGCGAGCAAGGCCTCGCCCGCCCGCCTCTGGCCGTCCAAGTCGTGGACCGCAAAGCCTGTCAGGGCCTCGGCCTCGGGCGCATTGGGCGTCAGCAGGGCCGCGCGTGGGATCATCAACGACTTCACCGCCTCGACCGCCGCATCGGGCAACAGCGGGTGCCCGCCCTTGGCCACCATGACCGGATCGACCACCGCAGGGGCGTCCGCCTCGTCCAGCAAAGCCGCGACCGTCTCGACCACATCGACCGAGCCCAGCATGCCGGTCTTGACCGCATCGGTCCCGATGTCCTCCAGCACGGCCCGCGCCTGTGCTGCGATCAAATCGAGCGGCAGCGGATGGACGCCATGAACCCCCAGGGTGTTCTGCACCGTGATGGCCGTGATGGCGGTGGCGGCGAACCCGCCCATCATCGTCACGGCCTTGATGTCGGCCTGGATGCCAGCGCCACCGCCCGAGTCCGATCCGGCCAGGATCAAGACACGTCCTTGATGAAGCGCGCTCATGCCGCCGCTCCCGAAAAGAGTTTCAGCCCGACAATGCCCGCCACGATCAGCAGGATGCACACGGCCCTGACCGCCGTCGCCGGCTCGCCATAGACCAGGATGCCGACCACCGCCGCGCCCACCGCCCCGATGCCGGTCCACACCGCATAGGCCGTGCCGATCGGCAGCTTCTGCGTGGCGACCCACAACAGGATCATGCTGCCCACCAGCGCGATCACAACCCCCAGCGAGGTCCACGGCCGGCTGACGCCCACATTCTTGAGGCCCGAGGCCCACAGGACCTCCAGCAGACCGGCGACGACCAGCGTCGCCCACGGATTGATCGACATCACCCAGGACATGGCGACCAGATGGAACAGGCCGCGGTCCGGAGCAAGCCGCGATCAGCCGCCCAGCGGCCCCTTGAAGATGAAGAAGGCCCCAAGCGCGATGAAGGCGAAGCCGACCAGATGGTTCACCGTCAGCTTCTCGCCCAGATACAGCACCGAAAACCCGGCGAAGACCAACAGGGTGATAACCTCCTGCATCGTCTTCAGTTCGGCCGGCGAATAGACCTGAATGCCGATCCGGTTGGCCGGCACGGCCAGCCAGTATTCGAAGAAGGCGATGGCCCAGCTGGCGATGACCAGGATCCACA
Organism: Acanthamoeba sp. SK_2022c; assembly: GCA_027944975.1. Classification (NCBI taxonomy): domain Eukaryota; phylum Discosea; order Longamoebia; family Acanthamoebidae; genus Acanthamoeba; species Acanthamoeba sp. SK_2022c. Next base: position 22,005 of record JANDKB010010133.1, on the reverse strand, counting down.
GCGGCTTGTGGTCGAACTTCAGATGACCGTACCAGGCGAAGGTCATGAAGACGTTCGACAGGCACAACATGACGATGGGGGCGATGTAGGCGGTCAGGGGCATGGGCGGATCAGGGCTGTTGCGGAGCTGCCCTCTACACCGGCTGCGACCGTCCGTCGCGGGGCTTCAGTTCGCCGCCATCACCGCGGCCTGGACCTTCAGCGCCTGGACCGTCTCTCGCACGTCATGGACCCGTACCATCTGCGCCCCGCGCCGCACGCCTTCCAGCGCCAGGGCCAGCGACCCGCCCAGCCGGTCGGTCGCCAGGGTCGCCGTTGGATCGATGGCCTGGATCGTACGCTTGCGGCTGGCGGCGTACAGCACCGGAAAGCCCAGATCGACCAGCACATCCAACCGGGCCGTCAGCGCCATATTGTGCGCCAGGGTCTTGCCGAATCCGATGCCGGGATCCAGCCAGATCCGCTCACGCGCCACCCCCGCCGCCATTGCCGCCTCGGCCCGGCCGCGCAGATGGTCGCGCACTTCACCCACCACATCGTCATAGCGCGGGTCCGCCTGCATCGTGCGGGGTTCGCCCTGCATGTGCATCAGCACGACGTCGCAACCCAGTTCGGCCGCGACCGCCGCGCTGTCGGGCGCATGGCTCAGCGCCGTCACGTCGTTCCACATGGTCGCCCCGGCTGCGACGGCGGCACGGGCGACGGCGGGTTTCATCGTGTCGATGCTGATCGCCCCGCCCCAGCGCGCGCGGACGCCGGCGATGACCGGCGCGACCCGGTCGATCTCCTCGGCCTCCCCCACCGGCTCGGCCCCCGGCCGAGTGCTCTCGCCGCCGATGTCCAGCACATCGGCCCCGTCCGCGACCAGCCGCATGGCCTGATCGATCGCCGCTTCCGTCGAGGCCCACCGCCCACCGTCCGAGAAGCTGTCGGGCGTCACATTGACGATGCCCATCACCTCCGGGAGTTCACACGCACTTCTATTCTCGGTGATCATGGTGCGATCTGAGCCCCAAGTCCGCGCGGCGCAACGAAAAACCCGCCGGGAGATCGCTCTCCCGGCGGGTCCATCTTCAGATCAGGCCTGGGTTCAGTGAACCGTCGGCACGCTGGTCGCAGCGGGCGCGGCGACCGGGACCTCGATGTCCGTGCCGTCCGACACCGGCGTCACCGGCACCGAGACCGAAGGCCCGGCGTTGGGGAAGTTGTTCTCGTCGCGGTTCGGCGCGACGCCCTTCTCCAGCAGGTCCTTGATCTCCTCACCCGACAGGGTTTCGTATTCCAGCAGGGCCTGAGACAGCTTTTCATGATCCTCGGCCTTGGTGGTCAGGATCGTGCGCGCCTCATCCCAGCCCGAGGTCACCAGGCGACGGACTTCCTCGTCGATGGTGCGCGCCGTCTCTTCGGAGATGTTCTGGCTGCGGGCGACCGAGTGGCCCAGGAAGACCTCTTCCTGGTTTTCGCCGTAGGCCACCGTGCCCAGCTTGTCCGAGAAGCCCCAGCGGGTGACCATGGCGCGGGCCAGCTTGGTCGCCTGTTCGATATCCGAGCTGGCGCCCGAGGTGATATTCTCCGGCCCGAAGATCAGCTCCTCGGCGACGCGGCCGCCGGCCATGATGGCGATCCGGTCGATCATCTGCTGATACTTCATCGAATAGCGGTCGCCTTCCGGCAACTGCATCACCATGCCCAGCGCCCGGCCGCGCGGGACGATGGTCGCCTTGTGCACCGGGTCGGCCATCTTGACGTTCATGGCGACGATGGCGTGACCGGCCTCGTGATAGGCGGTCAGACGCTTTTCTTCCTCGTTCATCGCCATGGAGCGACGTTCGGAGCCCATCAGCACCTTGTCCTTGGCGTCCTCGAAATCGCGGTGGGTGACCATGCGCCGGTCCTTGCGCGCCGCCATCAGGGCGGCTTCGTTGACCAGATTGGCCAGGTCGGCGCCCGAGAAGCCGGGCGTGCCGCGCGCGATGGTCTTGACGTTGACGTCGGCAGCCAGTGGCACGTCCTTCATGTGGACGCGCAGGATGCGTTCGCGGCCCGAGACATCGGGGTTCGGCACCACCACCTGGCGGTCGAAACGGCCGGGACGCAGCAGGGCCGGGTCCAGCACGTCGGGACGGTTGGTCGCGGCGATCAGGATGATGTTCTCGGACGCCTCGAAGCCGTCCATCTCGACCAGCAGCTGGTTCAGCGTCTGTTCGCGCTCGTCATTGCCGCCGCCCAGACCCGCGCCGCGATGGCGACCGACGGCGTCGATTTCGTCGATGAAGATGATGCAGGGCGCATTCTTCTTGGCCTGTTCGAACATGTCGCGCACGCGGCTGGCGCCGACGCCGACGAACATCTCGACAAAGTCCGAACCCGAGATCGAGAAGAAGGGCACGCCCGCCTCGCCCGCGACCGCGCGCGCCAGCAGCGTCTTGCCGGTGCCGGGAGGGCCGACCAGCAGGGCGCCCTTGGGGATCTTGCCGCCCAGACGCTGGAACTTGCCCGGATCCTTCAGGAAGTCGACCACCTCCTGCAGTTCGTCCTTGGCCTCGTCCACGCCGGCGACATCGTCGAAGGTCTTGCGGCCCTTGTGTTCGGTCAGCAGCTTGGCCTTGGACTTGCCGAAGCCCATGGCGCCCTTCGCCCCGCCCTGCATCTGGCGCATGAAGAAGATCCACACCCCGATCAGCAGCGCGATCGGCAGGATGCCCAGCAGCAGGCTCATCCAGATCGACTGGCCGCCCGACTTGGCGTCGATCTCGACGCCCGCCTGCAGCATCTGGGCCACCAGCTGTTCGTTCGGATAGACGGTGGTGGAGGTGAAGCGTTCGCCGTTCTTCAGCTCGCCGTTCACCTTGTCCAGGCGGATGGTCACCTGTTTGACCTCGCCCGCGTTCACGCGCTGCACCAGCTGGGAATAGCTGATGGCCTCGGGCTTGCCGGCCGGCTGGCCCGTCACGCCGTTCATGGCGCCGCCCTGCGACAGCGCCGCATAGCCCGCCAGCAACGCCAGAATGATCACGCCGGTGATCGCCAGATTACGCAGGTTCATTGAGGTCCTCGGTCGTCCGCGACCCGGGTGGGATCGACGGTCTGGATGTGTCTGTCTGGGAAAATAGGGGCTTAATCAGCGTTACGCTATCGGGTGGCGGAAATCAGGTCGTCTTCGTGCGTCGTTTCGTCCAGCGCCAGCCTGAGCCGTTCCGCGACAAGACCGCGCCGTTCGACCCCTTCGCCTGCAAGAACCGGGGCCACCGCGTCGTCCCTGATCAATACAGGCCAGGCCCCGCGCGTCGCCGCCGGCAGCCGATTGATCTCGGTCCTGTCGGCGTCCGACAGACTGGCCAACCGCCCCCGCGACGCCACGACGGACCAACCGGCACGATCGGCGCAAAAGACGAACCGGCCGTCCCACACCGCCTCGACGCCGGGCGTCAGCGCCAGCGGCGAAATGTCTCGTCTGCGCAGCTCGCCGGCCTCGCGCATCAGCCGCACCGCCGGCCCGACAGCCTCGATCCGCGCCCCGCACAGGGTCGCCGCGAAGTCCTGACCCGCCTTCAGCCGCGCCGTCAGAGCGTCTAACCGCGCACCCCGAGGCGGCGTCGATCCGCCGCCGACGCAGACCAGGGCCGCCGCCAGCGCCCGCGCGCCCACGTCCCGGTCCACGCGCGCCATGGCCTCGCCTTCTATCGTCGGCCGCGCCCCGGTTTTTAACGGCGACTGATCGACCGGTTGCGGCGCCGCGCCCGCCAGCGCCTGCCGCGCCCGGCTGCGCCCGAATCTCAGATCGGCGTTGGCCGGATCCTCGATCCAGTCCGCCCCCTGCCCCGCCAGCCAGTCTCGCAAGCCCGCCCGCCGCTCGCCCAGCAGCGGCCGCAACAGCATCAGGCCTCGACCCTCGGGCCAGGCCGGCGACGGCGACCATTCGCGCACACGTCCCAGCGTCGAGCCTTCGCTTCGCATCAGATCGGCCTCGGCGATGTCGTCGGCGGTGTGGGCGAACAGGACGACCGACGCCCCCGCCGCGCGCGCCGCATTCGCGATCAGCCCATGCCGCGCCGCCCGCGCCGCCGCCGTCAGCCCGGTCGCGGGCTTGTCCCCGTTCCAGCTCAACCCGCGCCAGTCGGCCCCGGCGTTTTGCGCCGCCCGGCGCGCAAAGTCGGTCCAGTGGCCGCTGTCCGCATTCAGTCGATGATCGACGGTCAGGGCCAGCACCGAACGCCCGCGTGTCCGCGCCCAGTCCGTCGTCAGCCGCAACAGGGCGATGGAGTCTCCGCCCCCCGACAGGGCCAGCGCCAGCGGCCGGCCCGTGTCCTGCGTCAGTCGCGCATCCAGCCGCGCGAACGCTCGCGCTCTGAGATCCGGGTCAGACGTCAGGCGCAGGAACCCGTCGTCTTCAACTGGGCCGCCCGCGCCTTTTGCGGGTCCGAGGCGGAGGGCGCATAGCGGCGGGTGAACTCAGCCAGGGCCGCGCACCCTTGCGGCTTCCGCTGCGTCGCGAACAGGGCGTCGGCCAGTTTCAGCGTCGTATCCGCCGCCCAGCCGATGCGCGGCCAATCCTTCAGCGCGGCGGCGTAATAGGGCACCGCCCCGGCCTTGTCGTTCGCCGCCACCCGTAGGTCGCCCAGGCGCGAGTTGGCCTCGCGCGATTGCGGCGTATCGGGCCAGGCCGCGATCACCGTTTCCAGCGCCCGCTCGCCGCGCGGCTTGTCGGTCGCCAGCAGGGCCACCGCCGCCGCCAGATCCCGCGTCGCATCGCCGGTCGGCGAGGTCGCCTCGATCGGCGCATTCAGTTCGGCCTGGGTTTCCAGCTTCTGCAACCGGCCCTCGGCGTCCGCCAGACGCGTCTTCAGCGTCTCGTTCTCGCGCGTGGCCTCGTCCAGCTGGAAGGTCAGCCGCTCGTTGTCGCCGTTGATCCGGCGCACCGTGGCCTCCAGGTCGCCCAGGCGTCGGTCCATCAGGGCGAACTGCCCCTGCAGCGTCACCACCTCGGGGTCCGGCTCGACCAGCACGGGCTGGCCGACGGCGTTTCTCTGGGTCAGGGCGCGCTCAAGCCGGCGCACATTGCGGTCCAGCTGGTCCAGGCGGCGATTGTCCCACTCGGTCCGCTCCATGATGTTGGGCTGGGACTGCTGGGCGACCGCGCCGCCTCCGATCAGGACAACCCCAAGGGCGGCGGCGGCGAGCAGATGAGCACGAGAAATCGAGAGCTTGGTCATGCGTCTAGCTTTCACCGATTTGGGGCCGCCGCAAGGCCGTCGGCGCCGCTCAGTGTCCCAGACCCAGATAGACGATGGCCGTGACGAACAGGCCGACCACGATGTTGCAGAACACCAACAGGGCGATCGTCCGCCACAGGGCTGAGAACCAGGACAGCGAATAGGCGCCCTTCATCTGGGCGAACACATGCACGGGCACGGCCAACAGCCCCAGCGGAATGACGATGCCGCCCAGCCACCCGGCGATCGTCGCCGACAACACCATCAGCATCAGCAGCATGGCCATGAAGGTTAGCGAATACAGAACGAACACCCCGTGGTCGTAGAGGGTGAAGCCGCGCTTCCATAGAAACAGCAGGGCCACGAACGGGATGGACAGGGGCACCAGCAGGAAGGCGAACTTGTACATCGTCTGCTGCAACTTATAGAGCGCCAGATCCGGGTTCTGCAGCTTCCTCAACACCGTGGCGCCGACGCCGTGGCCGTCCTTCTCGGCGTCCTTGCCCATGACCTTAAGCTTGGCGTGCGGCTGTCCCTCTTCCGCGTCGCCGGTCACCATGTCCTTCAGACTGGCCTGCCAGCTGCCGGGCTTCAGCCCGTCGGCCCGGCCGTCGCGCATTTCCGCCTCCAGCTTCAGCAACTGTTCGCGGCGCTGGTCCACGATCATCTGCGCGGCCTGGATGGCTTGGGGCTGGGCGTTGTCGGCCCGCAGCTCGTTGACGGTTTGCTGGGCCGCCTCCACCACGGCCCGCTGCTCGGCGATCTCGGCGGGCTGAACCGACGCCTCTTCCTTGTGCGGCATGAAGCTGAGCGCGAAGAACATCACGAACAGGGTGAACAGGAAGATCGCCAGCGGCGAGACGTAGCGCGTGCGCTTGCCCTCGACCCACTCGCGCGTCAGCTTTCCGGGGTTCAGCCACAGCAGCGGCAGGGTGCGCCAGATCCGGGCGTCGAAATGCATGACCCCGTGCAGCAGCTCTTCGCCCAGGTGCAGCAGGCTGCGGTGGACATGGGTCGGCTGGCCGCACTCAGCGCAGAAGTTGCCGCTCGTTTCGGCCCCGCAGTCGGAACAGACGCCGTGGGCGTGGGTCTCGCCGGCCTTGCCCGTCGGTTTTTCGATCGCGCCTGCGACCAGTCCGGCCGTGACGACGGCGCCCGCCCCTTCGATATCCATTCGCTGATCCCCCGATCCCTGTGACGACGGTTCTGCCGCCCGCCTGGCGTAAGGACAAGCGCGGAAACGAAAAGAGGCGCCGACCCTGCGGCCGGCGCCTCCTTCAAATCAGCCGATCAGCCGGTCGTCAGCGCGGCGCGCCCGAGACGATGGCGGTGTGGGCGTTTCGGTTGCGGGCGAAGGCGTCCTCGTTCGAACCCTCCGCGATCGGCCGCTCCTTGCCGAAGCTGATGGTGTCGATCCGGCCGGCCGGAATGCCCCGGTTGATCAGATAGGTCCGCACCGATTCCGCACGGCGGGCGCCCAGCGCCAGATTGTATTCGCGCGTGCCGCGTTCGTCGGCGTTGCCTTCGATGCGGACCGTCACGGACGGATAGCGCTGCAGCCACTGGGCCTGGGCGTCCAGGCGCGGCATGGCCTCGGGACGGACCTCATAGGAATCCAGGTCAAAATAGATGCGGTCGCCGACGTTGACGACGAAGTCCTGTTCGGTGCCCGGCGCGGCCGAACCCATGTTTCCGCCGGTCACCGGCCCGGTGGGCGCGGTCGGATAGGCCGGACCCGTCGGTTGCGTCGTGCCGTCGTTCGGACCGGGCACGCCGGTCTCGACCGGGGGCTTTCGGGTGCAGGCGGCCATGGCGGCGACGGCGCAGCCGACCATCGCCAGTTTGAGAATGCGGGAAGTCTTCATGGGGTCGTCTCCTGACGTATCGTTTCTGGCAAGGGGCGGGCCTCAAGCTTGGCTTTACTGTCTGCCTCGGCCGATTCTTCGACGCTAGAGGCGATAACGCACAGTTGAGCTTTAAGGCTCCGACGGTGTCGGTGCGGCGTTTAGGCGGGGCAGCTGTCGGCGCCCTGGTTCACGCCCAGATTGCTCGGGCCGCGGTCCAGCAGCGGCGACCAGGCCGGGTCGGTCCCGCGTCCGTTATAGCCCGCCTGCGACACCACGCGCCCCGACAAGTCCACGGTCCACAGACGCGTGTCGCCGCCCGGCGTCTGGCGCGCGAACATCACGTATCGGCCGTTCGGCGCCCAGTTCGGGCCTTCCTCGAAATAGCTGGACGACAGGATGCGCTCGCCCGAGCCGTCGGCGTTCATCACCCCGGTCGAGAACCGGCCGCCGCCCTGTTTGGTGAAGGCGATCAGATTGCCGGTTGGGCTCCACGACGGGGCCGTATAGATGCCGCCGCCGCGCGAGATCGGCCGCTGGCCCGATCCGTCCGACCGCATGACATACAGACGCGCCGAACCCGAACGGTCCGAGGTGAAAACGATCTGGCTGCCGTCCGGGCTGAACGACGGCGAGGTGTCGATGCCCGGGTCGCTGGTCAGGCGCGTGATCTGGCGGCTGCGCAGGTCCATCACATAGACGTCGGTATTGCCGCCCCGGATGATCGAAAACGCGATCTTGTTGCCGTCGTTGGAGAAGCGCGGCGCCAGCACCTGACCGTCGAACTCGCCCAGGCTCTCGCGCCGGCCGGTCGTCAGATTATAGAGGTAGATGCGGCTGTAATCCTTGCCCAGCGCCACATAGGTGATCTCGTCCGGCTGCGACAGCGAGAAGCGCGGCGACATGATCACCTCGTCGTCCTGCGTCAGATAGGTCGGGTTAAACCCGTCCTGATCGGCGATGGTCAGGCGGTTGATCCGGTTCAACTGCGTGCCCTCCTCGGACACGAAGATCACGCGGGAATCGAAGAAGCCGGCCTCGCCGGTCATGCGCTGATAGATGACGTCGGAAATCTTGTGCGCGATCCGGCGCCATTGCTCCTGGGTCGCGGTGAACTGATAGCTGACCAGCTGGCACTGGCGGTACGGGTCATACAGGCGAAAGCCCACGTCCAGCCGCCCGTCGCCGCGCGTCGTCACCCCGCCGTACAGCACCGCCTGCGCCCCGATCTGGGTCCACTGAGGGAAGTTCGGCGCATTGGCCAGGGTCAGGCCGGTCTCGATGAAGCTGGACGGATTCAACGGCTCGAAGAACCCCGACCGCTTCAGATTGGCGCTGACCACATTGGAGATGTCCGACCCGTGCGTCCCGGTAAACGGCACGACCGCAATCTGAAGGGGACGCAGCACGCCCTGATCGATCTCGACCTCGACCGGCTGGTTCTGCTGCGGCGTCTGGGCGGCGGTGGTCAGGGGCGCCGCCATCGCGACAGCCGCCACGGAGGCCAGAAGAAGGTTCAGACGCATCAGATGCTCCCATAAGTCTCGAAGGATCGCCGCCCCTTATCGCCGGGCCGTTCGACTTTCGCCAGCTTCACGGGGAATGGGGCGACATTCGGGACGGCGACGATCATTGATGCGTGATGCGTGATGCATTATCTTGCAGCCATGCGCACTACACTCGCCATCGACGACGACGTGCTGAACGCTGCACGGGCCATCGCGGTTCAGACCCGAACCTCTGTGGGCGAAGTCATTTCCGATCTTGCGCGCCGCTCGATCGCGCAGGCCAAGCCGGACACGTCGCCCGAGTTCCGTAACGGCATTCGCCTCCTGCCGCACCGCAAGGGCGCTGTGGTGACGACCGAACAGATCAACGCTCTGCGCGATGAACTGCCTTGATCGCGCTTCTGGACGTCAGCGTCCTGATCGCACTGATCGACCCAGCCCATACCGAGCATCTCACCGCCCACGCTTGGTTCGCCCGTGAGCATCAAGCCGGTTGGGCGACCTGTCCGTTGACCGAGAACGGCGCGCTTCGAATCCTCAGCAATCCGAAATATCCAAACTCGCCGGGCGCGCCTGCGCAGGTGTTGCCAGCGCTTCATTCCTTGCTGAGCCAACCCAGCCATGCGTTCTGGCCGGATAATATCAGTTTGCTGGGCGACCGTTTGATCGCGCAGGATCGTCTGCTCACCTCGGGCCAGTTGACGGATACCTATCTGCTGGCCTTGGCCGTCTCGAACGGCGGGCGGCTGGCCACGTTCGACCGACGCCTGGCGCCCGACGCGGTGAAGGGCGGAAAGGCTGCCCTGCATCTCATAACGGCCTGACGCTCACCGATTGCGGCAGGCCCGTTCGGTGTTGAAGGTCGGGCGATAGACCCCGCCGGGGAAACCCTGCGGCACATCGAAGGGCGCGGTCTGGCGCAGGGCGCGCAGGGCGCCGTCGGCGGCGGCGCGGTAGACGTTCGACGACTGGGCGTTGATCAGGCTGGGCCCGCGCGTGATCCGCCCATCGGCCGACAGGGTCAGCTCGACCTGGATGCGCAGCTGGCCCGCGCCGGGAATGTCGCAGGGCAGAATCCAGTTCGGATAGACCTGGTTGAAGATGGCCGTGATCTGCGGACCCGTGGCCTGGGACGCCGCGCCCGCTCCCTGCTGCCCCGTCGCCGGGCGGCCGCGATTGTTGGTCGGGCGCGTCGGTCCGGCCAGGGCGTCGAGATCCAGGCTCGGCTCGGTGCGCTGGGGCGCCGGGCGGGCGGGCGCGGGCGTCGCCGGGCGCGGGGTTGGCTGGGCCTTGGTCGGCGGCGCAGGCGCGGGTGCGGGCGGCGTCGGCTTGGGCTGAGGCCGAGGCGGCGTAGGCGTTGGACGCGGGGTCGGCGTGGGCGCAGGCGCAGGACGGGGTGTAGGCCGCGGTGTCGGCGTCGGCGCCGGTGTCGGCCGCTGCGGCATTGGCGGCGTCGGACGCGGCGGCGTCGGGCGCGGCTGGGGTTGCGGCGGCGTCGGCTCGGGCGTCGGCGGCACGGGATCGGGCTGCTGCACCGGGGCGGTCGCCGCGTCGTCGGGCGAGGGTTCGGGCTGCGGATTGTCCGCCGGCGCAGCCTGAATCACCTCTTCCGAGACGATGGTCACCGGCACCGAGGCGACCAGCGGCGTCTCGTCCTCGTCCGTCTTGTGCGACACCATCACGAAGGCGAGCGCGACCACCCCGGCGTGCAGGGCGAGCGATCCGAGGATGGCGGGGCTCGGCCGACGCAAAGGATTCAGGCCTCCGGCGCCGTGTCGGTGATCAGGTTCAGCTTGGTGAAGCCCGAGGCGCTCAACCGCGCCATCACCCGCGCCACCGCCTGATAGGGCGCGCGCCCGTCGGCTCGCACGAACACCGGCCGCTCGGCCGCCTTGTCGGCGCCGCCCGCCTCGGTCAACAGGCGCGTGGACAGGGCGTCGAACGCCGTCTCGCTGTCGCCGACGAAGATCGCGCCCTGCTGGTCGATGCTGACCGACAAGGGTTCGGACTTGATCTCGACCGCGCTGGCCTCGGTCTTGGGCAGTTCGACCGGCACCCCCACCGTCAGCAGGGGCGCCGAGATCATGAAGATGATCAGCAGCACCAGCATCACGTCCACCAGAGGCGTGACGTTGATCTCGGTCAGAGGCCCTTTACGCCCCCTGCGTCCCCGGCGGCCGCCGCCGCTCGCACCCCCACCGCCCAGCGCCATGGCTCAGACGCCCCGCTTCAGGCTGAGGTCGCTGGACGGCGGGGGCGGAGGCGGCGGGGCCGACGGGCTGCCCAGGCGGCGCGCCACGGCGGCCTGCAGGTCGTCGGCGAAGGCCTCCAGGCGCCCCGTGAACTTGCCCGCGTCGATCGAAAACTTGTTGTAGGCGATATAGGCCGGGATGGCCGCCGCCAGGCCGATGGCCGTGGCGAACAGGGCTTCGGCGATGGCCGGCGCCACAGTCGTTAGATTGGTGTTGCCCGCCGCCGCGATCCGCCCGAACGCATTCATGATGCCCCACACCGTGCCGAACAGGCCGATGAAGGGCGAGGCCGTGGCCACCACCGACAGCACGCCCAGGCCGTTTTCGATCCGCTGGCCCTCGCGCGAGATCAGGCTGTTCATCGCCTTGTCGATCCGCACCAGCAGCAGCTCGCCCTGGTGCTCGTTCAACGCCCCGCGCTGACGCGCCTCGCGCCAGTCCGACAGGGCGATCACCAGCATGCGCGGCAGGGCATGGTCCGGCTCGGGTCCGGCCTGCGACGCCACTTCTTCCAGCGACCGACCCGACTGAACCGACTTTTCGAAGTCGTCGGCGCGCTTGTTCAGCGCCGTGAACCGCACCGCCTTGTCGATGATGATCGTCCACGACCAGATCGAGGCCGCCGCCAGCCCGATCATCACGCTCTTGACCACCCAGTCGGCGGTCATGAACAGCTCGACCGGGTTCATCATCGCGGCGTCGACAGGCGTGGTCATTCAGGCACTCCGGGCGGAATCGAGATCGTCACGTCCCCTCTTCGACCGAGCGGACGTGACCATTGTGTGGCGTCCGGCCCGTTTAGCCCCGACCCGTCCGCCCGTCATCTGACAGGCGCGTCATAAGGGTTAACAGCGGGTTACTCCGACGCCGGCCGCCGGTTCGGATCGACCGCGACCGACACGGGTGCGCCGACGCTGATGATGACGCCCTCGTGGCCTTCCTTGGCGATGGAATAGGTGGCGGCGTCCTTGAGCAGTTGCTCCTCGCACTGGCGATCACCCGCCCGGCCCAGTTCGGCGCAGCCGCGCTTGGCCGCGTCGGTCCAGCCCAGGACCCGGCGCGTCGCCGCCTCGGCCCGCTTTATCGCCGCCTCGTCTTCTGCGGCGGCCTGCGCGATCAGGGCCTGGCGCGCGCCCTGCTGGTATTGCAGCTCGGCCTGGCCCGCCATCTTGCGCTCCCAGACCTTGTAATAGGGACACCCCACCAGCCCGCCGCCGATCAGCAGCACGAACAGCAGGATCGTGACGATCACCGCGCTGGCGGACATCCTGTAGGTTTCTGCGGCCATGACGTTTCCCCCCTCGTTGGCGCGATCCTAGTCGGCGGTCCCGCCGGCCGCCAGCCACGGCGTGACCTTCTCGACCAGACCCTTCGACGGCCGTCGCGGTCGTCCGTCCAGATGGATGCACACCGCCGTCACCTCAGCCCGGCACAACACCTCGCCGGCCCGCTCCACGCTCTGGCGGATGATCAGCCGCACGCCCTTCACCTGCTCGTAGACGGTGCGCACCACCAGGGCGTCGTCGATCCGCGCGGGCTTCAGATATTTGATGTTTAGCTCGGACACCACGAAGGCCAGCGGCTCGGCCTCCTCCAGCAGATCGGCGTGCCCCACCCCGATGGCGCGCAGGAAGTCGGACCGCCCCCGCTCGAAATAGCGCACATAGTTGGCGTGATAGACCAGGCCGGTGAAATCGGTGTCCTCATAATAGACGCGCACCGGCAACAGGTGATCGCGCCCCTCGAAACGGCCGGCGGTGGGTTGGTCGATGTTCATGGACGGACTTTAGCGCACCACCTGCGATCCCGGCCTCTCCAAAAATCCGGGGCAGTAGCTTTGGCGCATTTCGCGGAACTCAGTCGGCAGGGGGTCGTCGCTGACCAGGATGCGATTGGGGATGGAGACGAAGGCCACCGCCGGCCCGCCGGCGACGCGCCCGACATAGCCGCACACCGATCGCCTTTAGCCGTTCTCGGCGTAGCGCAGCTCGGCGCCGCGCCCCGCCTGGGTGCGGATCTGGCGCATCACCCGCGCATCGGCCGGCTCGGGCGACGGGGTGTTCGACGGCTGCATCAGCACCCAGACGCCGACCGCGCACAGGGCCAGAACCAGCGCCGCCGCGATAATCAGGCGCTGCTGGAGCGGGCTGCGATGGCGCATCACCCTCATGCGGCGGGCGCATCCAGGGTGAAGTCCAGAGGCGTGTCGGCGGCGGGCAGGCAGGTCCGATCCACCGGCCTGGACGGATCACGCAGGAAATCGCGCGCCATCTTGCGCGTGCAGGGGCTGGCGTTGATGACGCCGTGGGTCGCATTGGTCACGATCACGACCTGACTGTTCGCATAGCCCTTGGCGGCGGCCTCGGTCAGCGGCGGCGGACAGCCCGGATCGATCTCGGCGGCGACGAACAGGGTCGGGATGTCGGTCTGGACCGGCAGATTCTCGATCGGCAGCGCCGGCCGTTCGCCCACCGCCGCGCAGACGTCGAACAGCCGCGACAGCGACGGAACCAGCACCTCGGCAACCGGATCGCCCGCCGCCCCGGCCGCCAGCCGCGCCTTGGATTCGAACGGCAGCTCCTCCTTGCACAGGTGAGCCATGTGCTGGCCCTCGAAGTAGTAGGTGCGGTCCTCGGCGATCTCCGCGACCGGCGTCAGGTCGCCGGCGATGATCTTGTCCAGATCGACTGGCAGGCTGCGCACGCCCGCCGCGCTATAGGTCGTGTCCATCAAGAAGGCCGACAGGTCATCGACGTTGAAGCTGCGCCCGTCCTTGCCTGTCACCGGTCCGGCCAGCCATTTGCGCGCCTCAGCCTCGAACCGCGCCTGAAGGTCCGGATGCTGCGCCGCGCAGGCCGCCTGGGCGGCGCATTTGGCCAGGATGATCTTCACCGCCGCCGACACCTGTTCGGGCGTGCCGACGGCCCAGTTGCCCTCGGGCGGCCAGGGGCTGTCCATCACGGCGGCGCGCACGATCTGGGGCTGATGGGTGATGACCGCCGCCTCGATGCGTGGCCCGTACGATCCGCCCCACAGGTCGATCTTGGGCAGACCCAGGGCCTGGGCCATGTCCTTCACATCGTCGGCGATGGCGGCGGCGTTGTACTGGTTCAGGTCGATCCCTTGCGCCTGATACCCCTTCAGACAGGCGATCAGCCCGTCGCGATCCTTGTCGGACGGCGGCCCCGCATCGGTCAGCTCGACACCCGGACAATCCATCGACGGGTTGCTCGCCCCGCCGCCCCGCTGGTCGAACAGGATCACGTCCTGATCCACCGCAAAGGCTTCCGGATTGCGACGCAGCGCCGCCAGCATCCGTCCCGCCCCCGGCGTAAGGGCGCCGCCCGGCCCCCCGTGGAACATCACTATCGGCGGCAGCGCCTGGCCCGAGGCGTCCTTGTAGGGCGCGCTGGCCTTGAAGATGACGACGGCGATGTCGATGCGCCGATCGCTGACCGAGCCGTCGCGCGCCTCGTCCACCGTCAGGGTCCCGCACCGCACCTCGCGCAGACCCGTCGGCCAATCGCTGGCACAGGCCTTGTCGGTAAAGACGGGGGCCGCCGCTCGCACAGGCGGCGCCAGACCGGTCAGGCCGGCCGCAAACGCCATCACGGCCAGGGTGCGCAGGATCATGGGACGACGGCTCCGGTTCACCCCCCCAGCAAACCCCCGCCCGCCCCGCTTGGCAACGCCTATTCGAACAGGTCGCCCGGCACGGGTCCGGCGGCGGGTTGCGCCGGCGCGCTGAGGCCCAGATGCGCATAGGCCTTGGCGCAGGCCATGCGGCCGCGCGGGGTGCGCATGATGAAGCCCTGTTGCAGCAGATAGGGTTCGATCACGTCCTCGACCGCGTCGCGCGCCTCGGCGATGGCGGCCGCCAGGGTGTCCATCCCGACCGGCCCGCCGCCATAGTTCTCGATCAACGCCTTCAGGAACCGCCGGTCCAGGCTGTCCAGCCCGGCCTCGTCCACCTCCAGCCGCGCGAGCGCCCGCGCCGCCACCAGTTTCGAGATCGTCTCCGCCCCTTCGGCCGAGGCGAAATCCCGCACCCGGCGCAGCAGACGCCCGGCGATGCGGGGCGTGCCGCGCGCCCGCGACGCGATCTCGCGCGCGCCAGCCTCGTCGATGGCCGCGCCCATCTTGCGCGCCGTGCCGCGCACCACCGCCGTCAGCTCGTCGGGCGTGTAGAACTCCAGCCGCAGCGGAATGCCGAACCGGTCGCGCAGCGGCGTAGCCAACAGGCCCGCCCGCGTCGTCGCCCCCACCAGGGTGAACGGCGCCAGGTCGATCCGCACCGAGCGCGCCGACGGCCCCTCGCCGATGATCAGGTCCAGCACATGATCCTCCATGGCCGGATACAGGATCTCCTCGACCTGGGGGCTCAGACGGTGGATCTCGTCGATGAACAGGACGTCGCGCGGCTCAAGGTTGGTCAGGATCGCCGCCAGATCACCCGCCTTGGCCAGGATCGGCCCCGAGGTCGCGCGGAACCCCACGCCCAGCTCGCGCGACACGATCTGCGCCAGCGTCGTCTTGCCCAGTCCTGGCGGTCCGAACAGCAGAACATGGTCCAGCGCCTCGGCCCGCCCGCGCGCCGCATCGATGAAGACCTTCAGATTGCCCTTGGCCTGGGACTGGCCGACGAATTCCGACAAGGTCTGCGGCCGCAGCGCGCGATCGAAGGATTCGCCGGTCTCGGCCTCGGGGGAGATGACGCGGGTCATTCGTAAATCCAGACGTGAGTCGTGAACCGTGAGGCGTGAATCATGCTCGTAAAGGACTGCGCGCCCGACTCACGACTCACCACTCCCCCATCACGCCCCCTCACCGCCCCAACTCCTGCAGCGCCGCGCGGATCACCGCCGACAGCTCCGCCTCTTCGCCCAGACGGATCAACGCCTGATCCACGGCCCGGCGCGCATTGACCTCGGCGACGCCCAGTCCAAGCAGGGCGGACACGGCCTCGCCGGTGATGGACGGAACGGGCGGTGCGATCTCGATGTGCATGCCGGGTGCGACAGGCGCAAAGCTGGCGTCACCCAAGGCCTTGCCCTTCAGCTCGGTCACGATCCGCAGCGCCAGCTTGGGCCCTACGCCGTTGGCCCGCGCCACCGCCGCCTTGTCCTCGCGCGCCACAGCCAACGCCAGTTCGCCGGGCGGCAGGACGTCCAGCACCGCCAGCGCCGCCTTGGGCCCCACGCCCTGAATGGCCAACAGGGTCGTGAAGGCCCGCCGCTCGTCGCGCGTCAGAAATCCGTACAGGCGCGGCCCCGCGTCCTCGCTCCACTGGGAATGGACATGCACCGTCGCCTCGTCGCCCGGCGCCGGCAATCGCCCCAGCGTCCGCGCCCCGCACGACACGACATAGCCCACGCCCGCGCAGTCGATCAGGCATTCCGCCTCGCCGACCTCGGCCAGCACGCCTCTCAACCGCCCGATCACGCCGCCCCCCGGTGCATCGCTTCCAGCAAGGTCCGCTTCCTGAGCTGCGCATGGGTGATCGCGACCGCCAGGGCGTCGGCCGCATCCGCCTTCACGTCCCCGGCCGTCGGCAGCAGCCGTTTGACCATGAAGGCGATCTGACTCTTGTCGGCATGGCCTGCGCCCACCACCGCCTTCTTGATCAGGTTCGGCGAATATTCCGCCACCGTCAGACCCGCCTTGGCCGGCGCCAGCATCACGGCCGCCCGCGCATGACCCAGCTTCAGCGTCGAGGACGGATTCACGTTGACGAACACCTCTTCCACCGCCGCCTCCTCGCAGCCGTGGTCGGCGCAGATCGTTCCCAGCGCCTCGAACAGATGCAGTAGCCGCTCGCTGAACGGCGCGGTCTCGGGCGGGGCCACCACGCCGTGCGCCACCCACCTCAGGCGCGCGCCGTCGGACACGACGACCCCCCAGCCGGTGCGTCGCAGACCGGGGTCCAGGCCGATGATTCTGATAGGTTCGTTCGCCATCCGTTCCCCTCATGCCGCAAAGAGGGTTATCGGGCAATGAACGGTTTCAGTCGTCGCGCGGGTCCAGGCTGTAGGCGACCACGCCCGGTATGGCGCACAGCTGTTCCGCCAGCCGCTTCAGCTGGCTTTCCTCGGCGGCCTTCAATCGCCAGGTCCGTCGAACGGTCTGGCGATCGATCAGCTCGAACCGGTCGTGTCGCGCGTTCGCATCGATGGCTTTCAGCGCCGCCTCGATCGCTGGCTCCGGCGACGCCTCGCGCCGTTCCCAGCAGACTTCGGCGTCCACGACCGTGCGCGCCGGCAAGCGACCGCTGATTAGCTTCAACCCGATCAGTATCAGCGCCGTGACCACCGTCGCCGCCGCGCCCAGCGCATAGAGGCCCGCCCCGAACAGAATGCCGATCGCCGAGGTGATCCACAGCGACGCCGCCGTGGTCAGCCCGTGGATCGAAAACCCGGTGCGGAAGATCACGCCTGCGCACAGAAACCCGATCCCCGTCAGCACGCCGTGCGCCATCCGAGTCGGATCTGTGACGATGTTCTCGTCGGGCAGGGCGCGGAACGCCCAGTCCGCCTGCGACATGGCCGCCAGCATCAGCAGGGCCGACGCCAGGCTGACCAAGATGTGCGTTCGCAGGCCCGCCGCCCGGCCCCGCCATTCGCGCTCGAAGCCGATGACCCCGCCCGCGATCACCGCGCCGAGGATCGGCAGGACGGCGCCTTCCAGACTACCCAGATTCATCCCCGCTCAACGATGCGCCGGACGCGGATGTTCCTTGGACGGACGATGCTGCGACATCGTGGTCGCAGCGACCGCCTCAGCCGTGCTTTTCGATATAGGTCTCCGGGTCCTTGTTCACCGGCTTGACGCCGGTGATATACTCGGCCTCGAAGGCGGCGAACTTGACCGCCAGCGCATGGCGCGTCTCGACGTCGGCGTTCATGCGGAAGTCAGTCAGCCCCTGCCGCTCTTCCTCGCCCATGTGTTTGGAGTTGACGACGTTCGCCTCGCCCACGGCGTCGAACCAGGCCTTGGTGCCGACCTTGTGCTTTTCGACCGCCTTGACCGCGTCGCGCAGCTTGTTGTGATCCTCGATGGCGTCTTCGGTCTCGCCCTCGACCGTGCCGTCCTCGGCGTCGTTGGCGCCCTCGCCCTGCTTCAGCAGCTCGGGATAGAAGAACCGCTCCTCGGCCTCGGCGTGCACATCCAGGAACGCCGACAACCGCGACCAGACGGCGCTCAGCGCATCGGTGTCCTTGGGGTCGATCTGTTCGATGATCGCAAACAGCCGACGCTGTTCGGCATGGTCGTCGAGGATCAGCTGGGTGATGTCCATAGGGGGCTCCAGGCGTAACGGTGAAGCCTCGTTACGCCCGGCGCACGACCCGGTTCCGTGCGAACGACTCGCGTGGCCCGTCGTCTTGGCGAACATCGGTCTGCGTGACATCTTCCGTCGGAAGCTGGGGGAAGAGAAATGCCGTATCGTCATGCCGCATGGGCCATGCTGCTGCTGGCTCCAGTCGTACTGCTGGCCTTCTGGCCGGCCTATTTCGGCGTCTTGCCGTCCGCCTCCTTCGCCTTCCATGCCCACGGCATGACGGCGACGATCTGGCTGGCCCTGATCGGCTTCCAGGGCTGGAGCGCCCATCAGCCGGATCGACGGCTGCATCGCGCGGCGGGCCTGGCCGTGTTCGCCGTCGCGCCCCTGTTCGCCGGCGCGGCCGTTCTTGTGCTGCACAGTATGGCGACCAAGTTCGCGCTGAAGACCGATCCCTTCTACGCCGCCCTGGGTGCCCGTCTGGGATTGCATGACATCGTCTCGACCGTCGCCCTGGTCGGCTTCGTGTCTGTCGCCATGGCGCGACGCCGCAACATCGCCGTCCACGCGGCCTGCCTGCTCTCGACGGCGATCCTGGTGCTGCCGCCGGTGATCGCGCGCCTGCCGATCCCACGCTTCTTCCATTCGGGCGAACTGATCGCCATCGCCGTGGCGCTTGCAGCCGCCTGGGTCGAACCCCGCGGGCGCTGGCCCTTCCTGATCGTCGCTGCGATCATGGTGGTCCATATCCTGCTGTTCGAGACCATCGGGGCCTCGACGGCCTGGGCGCGGATCGTGGTGGGCTTCAGCACGCTGCCCGTCGCCCCCTTCGCCCTCGCCGCGATGGCGGCGGCGCTGGCGGCGCTCGTTCTGGCGTGGAGACGCGTTCCGCCGCGTCGGTCGCCGGTTCGGCCGTCAAGGGCGACGGCCGAACCCGCCTGACGTCAGCCCGCGTACTTGGCCGCGTCCTCGTCGGAGATGTCCTCGTTCGAATAGACCGCCGACACGTCGTCTTCCGCGTCCAGCGCGTCCAACAGCTTGAACAGGGTGCCGACGGCCTCGCCGGTCACCGGCACTTCGGACTGCGGCTTCCAGACGATGGCGGTGGACTTGGGATCGCCCAGCACCTTGGACATGGCCTCGGCCACGTCGTTCAGGTCTTCGAAGGCGGTCCAGATCGTGTGGCCCGGCGCGTCCTCATAGATATCGGGCTTGACCAGGTCGCTCTCGACGTCCTGGGCGCCGGCCTCGATGGCGGCCTCCATCACGGCGTCTTCCGACCCGGCCTCGGCGGCGTAGGTGATCTTGCCCACCTTGTCCCACATGAAGGCGACCGAGTTCATCTCGCTCAGCGCGCCGCCGTTCTTCTTGAAGGCCGCGCCGATGTTGGACGCCGCGCGATTGCGGTTGTCGGTCAAAGCTTCGACGATAATGCCCACGCCGCCCGGACCCCGGCCCTCGTAGCGGACCTCTTCCATCGTATCGACGTCGCCGCCCGAGGCCTTGTTGATCGCGCGCTGGATCACGTCCTTGGGCAGGCTTTCGGCCTTGGCGTTGTTGACCGCCAGGCGCAGGCGCGGGTTCGCGGCCGGATCGGGCAGGCCCGACTTGGCCGCCACGGTGATGTCGCGCGACAGTTTGGAGAACAGCTTGGAGCGCTGCGCATCGGCGCGCCCCTTGCGGTGCATGATGTTCTTGAATTTCGAGTGGCCGGCCATGGGATCGTCTTTGAGCGTTCTGAACCTGAGCGGGCGGTCCTAAACGAAGAGCGTCATCCTGTCACGATAGGCCGATCGGGGCGACAGGGGTGGAACCTCGACCGTTTGGGCGTATTGATCCGGGCGAGACAGACGGAGCGTAAAGTCATGACCGCCGACGACACCATCTATGAAGCCGAAGGCTATATGGACGAGGACCTGCACGAGGCCGACATCGTCGAGTGGTATGAAGCCCGCCCGGTGACCGTCTCCACCGCCGTCGCCGCCGGCGCCATCGTCACCGCCTTCACCCTGGGCGCCCTGACCGCCGTCGGCGCCCTGTTCCTGATCGGCCGTCTGGACGACTGAGGCGCTAGACGCTCAGGCGTAAGGCCAGGGCCGCCAGGGCGACGCCCAGGACCGGCAGGGTGAGCACTACGCCCACCTTGAAATAATAGCCCCACCCGACTTTCACGCCCTTCCGCGCCAGGACGTGCAGCCACAACAACGTGGCCAATGAGCCGATGGGCGTCATCTTCGGCCCCAGGTCGCTGCCGATGACATTGGCGTAGATCATCGCCTCCCTCGCTGCTCCGGTCGCGCCCGAAGCGTCGATCGACAGGGCGCCGACCAGGACCGTCGGCATATTGTTGGCGATGGCCGACAGGAAAGCCGTCAGAAACCCGGTTCCGAAGGCCGCGCCCCACACCCCGCCCTGCGCGAATCCGTCAAGAAGGCCGGCGATCTGGCGTGTCAGACCGGCGTCGCCCAGCCCATAGACGACCAGATACATCCCCAGTGAGAAGATCACGACCTGCCACGGCGCCTCGCGCAGCACCTTCGTCGTGCTGATGACCGCGCCGCGGTCCGCCACGACCAACAGGACGACCGCCCCCGTCGCGGCGACGGCGGACACCGGGACCCCTCGCGGCTCCAGCACGAAGAAGCCGATCAGCAAAAACGCCAGGATGATCCAGCCCCAGAGGAAGGTCGCCCGGTCCTTGATCGCGCTGGACGGCGTGGCCAGGCGCTCCACGTCATAGGCCTTGGGAATATCGCGCCCGAACACCACAAACAGCACCATCAGCGTCGCCGCGATGCTCGCCAGGTTCACCGGCGCCATGACCGCCGCATAGCGGTCGAAGCCGATGTCGAAGAAGTCGGCCGAGACGATATTGACCAGGTTGGACACCACCAGCGGCAGGCTGGCCGCATCCGCGATGAAACCCGCCGCCATCACGAAGGCCATCGTCGCCTTGGGGCCATAGCCGAGCGCCAGCAGCATGGCGATGACGATGGGCGTCAGGATCAGCGCCGCCCCGTCGTTGGCGAAGACCGCCGACACCGCCGCGCCCAGCAGGACGAACAGGACGAACAGCCGGCGCCCATGGCCGCCGCCCCATCGCCCGACATGCAGCGCCGCCCATTCAAAGAAGCCGGCCTCGTCCAGCAACAGGCTGATGATGATGATCGCGACGAAGGTCGCCGTGGCGTTCCAGACGATGTCCCAGACCACGGGGATGTCGGCTAGGGTGACGACGCCAAGCAACAGCGCCGCCGCCGCACCGCCCATCGCGCTCCAGCCGATCTGCAGGCCCTTCGGCTGCCAGATCACCAGGGTGATGGTGACCGCGAAGATCAGAAAGGCGACGATCATGGGCGGCTCCATCCCGGTCGACCAACGACCGCAGCACCCCTCTAGCTTGCACGAAACCATATTTCCAGTATCTTGGAATAATGGAATCCGAACCGGCTATTCTCGCGCTCGCCGCCCTGGCGCAATCCACGCGACTGGACGCCTTTCGGCTGCTTGTCCGCCATGCGCCGGAAGGCCTGCCGGCCGGAGAGATCGCGGACCGGCTCGCCGTTCCGACCAATACGATGTCGGCGCATCTGGGCGTGCTGTCGCGCGCCGGATTGATCTCGTCCCAAAGGCGCAGCCGGTCGATCATCTACCGGGCCGATCTGGATCGACTGGGCGAGGTCGTGCTGTTCCTGCTCAAGGACTGCTGCCAGGGCCGCGCCGAGCTTTGCCAACCCCTGCTGGCCGAACTGGCCCCCTGCTGCGACTGAGGCCAATGGACGTCGTCATCTATCACAACCCCGCCTGCGGCACGTCGCGCAACACCCTGGCCCTGATCCGCCACGTCGGGATCGAGCCGCATGTGATCGAGTACCTGAAGACCCCGCCCAGCCGCGCGCTGGTGGCCCAAAT